>JAPYYR010001933.1:0-12180 GCA_030523065.1 Aphidius colemani
AGGCTGTAGTAAAATAAAGGTTTTCTGTGAGAGCGTTTTTCCAATACAAGTGAAAACGTGCCGATGCTTTCTATGCTTGTGTGTTAAAGTGTTAAATTCCTGTCAACTTTGACCCTCATTATCACGGTCAAATCGTGGCAGAAAATTACAAAAAAAATTTGATAAAATAGATCTTTATTTCACTTAAAAAAAGAGCCTACTTTGACGAAAATCTGTGAGAGGGTTTTTTTTCCTGTATTTTGACATACCGCCGTAACAACTGAAGGTGTTATGAGAGCGTTGCGTCGATTTATTGCCAGGCGCGGTACCCCCGCAAAAATTCATTATGACAATGGCCCCAACTGTTCTTGAATCAACAAGATATCAACAGAAACTTTATCAGACTTCCAGCCACGAAAACGTTTTATCTCTGTCATATTGGCACCTATATCAGCCAAAATAGTTGCCCCAGTTCTTCTAAAACAGTGTCCAGTAAATTTATTAGCACAAGGCAACTTTAAAAATTGAGCAATTCTTTTCGGTGCACCACTAATTTTATTAATACCAATTTGTTGATTGGTACATCTTTCTTTTTGATAATTTAAAAAAGAGTGGTTTGTTGGTGGATTATCTGGGCAAAGAGAATAGGATTTTTTAAACAAATTGTACATGTCATCAGTAATCAAGAATACTCTTTCTTTATAAGTTTTAGTTTTGGCAATGTTTACAAGTACTCCACTTCCATTATCCTGTATATGGTCACAAACTAAATCATGAATTTCATGTCTCCGACATCCACCAAAAACACCAACAATTGAAATGATCTACAACAATAAAAAAATATCATATGAAATGTTAATTTAGCTTTGATTGATGAATTATTTAGTCACAATTCTAATTCATTGTATGATGAATTAAAAATTATTCAATAAATTATGTATTTATTTATTTAAATATGTACTTACTTTGTCTGCCGAGTGTTGACGATCATCTGCTTCTCCGCAAAAATTTTTCATATCTTCAGCAGTAAAAATCTCAGACTTTTTTGGTTTATATCCAGTTTGATATTTTTCAACAAATGCGTTTAATTTATTGTAATTTCCTATGTCAAGATTATGGTATTGTTGTAGTGTACTTTTTAACATTGACTTACGAGTCCATGCTGTTGATGCTGCAACATATGTGTCTACAACTAGATGATTAAAAAATACTATCAATACATCTTCACTCATTGATTTTGTTTTTCTTGATTTCATCCAAGTCATAAACTCATTATATTTTTGAATATATAATTCTTTTGATTTATCTGGCAACAAGTTTTTACTAAGAGCATCAGCTTGTTGACGAATGTCATCCTCATCAAACGTTTGATTGTCATCATGATCACTTCCACTGTCTAATTCACTGGATTCTGGTATTATTTTTTTATGTTGGACGTTCATGATAAATATTAACACTTTTTCATTTTTTATTAATCAATTATCAAATATTTTATATAAGAGAAATTTAGCAACACAAAAAAAAAAAAAATAACATGTCGTAAACACACAGACAAGCTAATAGTTTACACACATATATAAAATTTACAATAGTATCAGATTTGTCCGCCCGATGACACTACTATTAGGGCCCTGTATTATCGATATTTAAAGATTCACATATTACTGTGGAAATTCACACATTATTTTGGAAATTCACACACTGTTTCATCCTCGAATAATGTGTGTATTACTTGATCGACACACTAATCCCTATTATGTCAGAACGGCCATCTTTATGAACCGAAATCATATTCATGTATCGTTTGAAGATTTTTTTAGGTTATTAGTGCTATCAGACGTTGTTTTATCCCTCAGAAATTAGAAGAAAAAGATAAAGCAAAAAGAATAAGTACAATTGTTTAAAAACGTACGTCTCTGGAAAGAGAACTGGAACGTCTTCAACTTTTAATCACCGACAATCATATTCGCAAAGGGGTTCTTAGAATCAGGGGACAAAATTTAACTAAACTATTCGAGTCATATAACGATGCCCATGACAAACTTTTATCATTAGACAATAAAGCCGAACATTTAGAAGCATTTGAACGCATGCGATCTAGTCACGTGATAGTACTAGCCGATATTTTAGTTCTTGCGAGACATGGCAAGTTGTGCCTTCCGCAAAGAAACCCCCAAATAATAAACGGAAGACTGACACAATCAGACATCAACCACTAATTGAATGACCGCACATCAATTCATTTAGACCTGAAGGCCGAGCCCTAGTCACACAAATTGAATCATGCCCAGCTTGCAAGGGCGAACATCTGTTGTATAAATGTGACACCTTTCGAAAATTAGAAGTAAACGAAAGAATTAAGATTGTAAGGCAATCAAAAATGTGCAACGTTTGTTCACGCAGACATGCAGGCAAGCCTTGTTACTTCAACAACTGTCGCCTATGCGGTAACAAGCACAATGCTTTACTTTACATATATTAACCCAATGAAATTCAAGGCAAGAACGATTCCTATTCTATTCAGAAGATCCCATAAAGACGACGCTTTACACTTGTTTAACAGCTTCACATCTTTCTATCAATACTCTTCCATTAATTAGCACCATAGTCAGAGTACGAGATTGTGATGGAAATTACGTTTCTTCTCGCTACCTCATAGACTCATGTTCTACTGCTAACTTCATAACAATTGAACTAGCGAAACGATAAAAACTGCCAATTAAAAAATTTTGTCTGCTATTCAAAGGCATAAACGCGACGAGTATCATTGCTCGAAATACGATGGAGGTCACATTTAAAGCATATCATTTCTCATATCAACAAAGCTTAATATTTCTTTGTATACCAAAGATCACTGATCTAACTCCACTTGGAATATTTCCGAGACATCTAATGAAAATCTCAAAAAGCCTCGAACTTGCAGACCTTGAGTTTCACACACCTCAAAGCGTCGAGTTATTAGTTGGTTCTGCTCCAACAGTCGCATCTCTATCTATCGGGCAATTAAACTTTTTTATTATCATTTATATTTCTACTATCGATTTTATCATTTATATTTTTACCATTATTTTATCATCTATGTTTTTACCATCATTATTGTCATGCATATTTTTATCATCATTATTATCATTTATATTAATATCATTATTTTTATTATTTATATTTATACTGATGGTTCATGTAATTGCGGACCACTCGTCGGTGAGTCCATAAGCGTTCCATTGCTTATTTCCTGAGACCCAGAAATTATATTATTAATACGTAATTCACCTGATTTCATATTATCAGTGATTGGCCTAAATTGTTCAACACATGTCTCATCTGCAATTACATCTCTCACGATGTCGAATTTTCAATCATCAACATAAAATATTTTATAACCATTAGGTTCATAACCAACTATCATACCTTTCATAGATTTTTCATCAAATTTTCTTTTTCTTAATTTATTATGTAAATATTAATAATATAACAATATAACGTTGAATTATAATAATTATATCTATTTTTGATTTGTACTTTTTATCACTTTTTTTATCACCTTTTTTTTAAATTAAGACTTTCTATGTAATATTTTATAAGAAAATATTTACCCCTCCATTTCTTATACCGCGTCAACCTCGTTCACTCTACCTACCTCGTCCACGTTGCCCATACCTCCCTGGCTGTCCTGAACCACCTCACCACTACATTCTCTATTTAAAATGGACTGAAAATATTGTTTTCTCCAATATCTACAAAGATTAATACGTGTAAATGGTCAAAAGTTTACAGTTTATCGTTGTTTCATTAAATTCATTGTACTGTTAATTTATTTTTGATAGTTGAAGTCTGGAGAATTACATAGGGGATTTTATCATTGACATAGATTTTGTCACACGCGAAAAAAAGCTTCGTTATTTTTTTGATTATTTCAACGTGTTTGTTTATAAACTAGTTTTAGTATATTAAAGTGTCTTAGATCTATTTTTTAAGAATAGATGTGTTAAAAAGTTCATTATTTATCAAGTTCAGATTCATGGCTAAGAGATGAAGAAATTGACTATTTCGCCAATTTATTGCATGAAAAATTTGGTTATGAGTTTATACGCTGTTGAGCATTTCAACATGCTGATCTTGTACCTGAAATACCGGCTAATAAGACATATTTTAATTTTACATACAGCAGCTTTAGATATTTTTGAGAAGAACGCATATAAAATGGATGGTGGTCATTGGATATGCAGCTCTTATGATGGTGATTTGATATACATTTATGATTCCCTCAACAATTTTAAATTACATGTTCAAATTATAAATAAGTTGAGGATATTATATGGCAATGCATTTGATGAATATACTGTCGAATTTCATAAAGTACAGCATTAAACAAACGGTTCTGATTGTGGAGTATTTGCCATCGCGAATGCAGTAACTCTTGCATTAGGCGGGAATCCTCTAATTCTTACATATAAGCCATATAAAGTTCGAGACATGCGTGCCCATTTATGAACGATGTTTTAACTTCGTGATGTCTTACCGTTTCCACGAACAAATATTTGTATTACAACTAATACTAATGGGCAAGTGATGTGATGAGGATACTTTTGAGAAAAACAATATAAAATTTTTTTTTTGCTGCCAAATATTATGATTCCTGAAGGAAAATTATCAACTCATTAAATGCCGAACATAACAATCGTGACCAGGAGCGCCTCTGTAACGAAAAGTTATATATACTGCAAGTATTTCAGAGGAATCTAAAAACAGAATAGGAGGAAATCAAAGGTCAACTAGCGATAAGATCCTGTTCTTCGAGAAATTGCTATTGAGCTGTTCTAATTATGCACTACAAGATACATTATATGTCCAAATCCCAAATAAAAACCAAGCTATTCCAAATATTAAAAAGCATATACAAATTCTCTATAACAGAGGCTTTTCTGGTCCAGCAACTGATCACTGGGTTGGCAGTTATTACGATGGTAAAAATATTTTTATTTATGATTCATTCGAAACGTTTATTTCCATTTTATCCAGTTGAACAGAACAATATCCGGTTTCAACAACAAAATAACGATGATTGTGGCGTGTTGGCCATTGCGTTTAGAGTTTCTTTATTATTTGGTCATAAACCTAACAATATTCAATATAGTTATGACAATTTGAGGAAGCACTTGCTTAATATAGTCGAAACACAAATTATTACTCCAATTACATTACAAAACTTTGTTTAAGCAAAGTCAAAAAAAAAATAATAATAATGAAACGAGGTGGCAAACCATCCCATAATTTCTGGAATGAAATAGGTTTCCATAAACATTATTAAATGTCAGGTGAAAAATTAGTTGCAATTTGTTTAGCTTGTAACAGAATAATATCAAATACAATTATTTTGCGATTACAATTACACAGGTCATTAATAAATAATGAATAATATGGATACTTTTTACTATTATTTTTTAGAAATTAAATATTCAATTCATAAGTGAAATTCATTTGTTGACATGACATCATAGTTGATATAGAAAAATTCTATGTTTTCCAGACGAATTTGTAAATTAATTTTCCAATCAAATTACGATGCAATTCATGACACTTTATCTAATGGAAAAACTTTGTTATTGGATGTTGAAGTGTCACATGAAATGAACAATAGTTTTTTAGAGCCTGTAAGAAATTTGAAAACCGATGCTGGTGGAGCATCAAGCTTGTCAACCAGCCCTATGCAAGTCAAGACAGCACAAATGAAAAAACAAAAAATTGAACAACGAAGTCATTTTGTTGAGCCTATTTCACAAAAAGAACAAAATCAATTAAATATTTTGTTGTCGAAGTTATTTTTTTCTTGCAATATTCCATTTGGAACAGTGGAATCAAGTCATTCCATTAATCTTTTTAGAACAATGAGACCTTCAAATGAACAAATGAAAAAATCCAACACATTTCCAAGTTTAGAAGGAATTCTCATCATCAAGAAAGTAAAAAAAGAATCATTATATCAGATACTGGCCTTTTTCATATGCAGGATAACAATCTCATTTACTTAACAACAATGGAAATTCCACGAGATTTTGACTAAAATCAAATTATTCTTGATGCAAAACAGCTCACAAATGAAAAAGCTATTTCAATATATGCTGTTATGATCAATGATAATATTGATGTTATTGCGAATCAGGCTTTGAAAGTTTATGGCTGCTACGATGCAATTAGTCTTTTTCTGCTCTCATAGAAAAAAAACTTGTACCTGTAGACGTATTAAATCAAGCTCAGTCACTATGAGAAGAATATTCATCATCAGAGATGCCTCAAAAGCTAATTTAAAATGAAGGAAGTACTTATGATGTTACAAGAGACCAAGTTCATTGTCAAAACTGGTATTTGCTGTCTACATGTTCGAAAAATTCAAATGCTATGTCACAACTGTTAGCTGATAGAACAGTTAGAACAACTACTAACGTAGTTGAATTTTTGAGGGATCCAAATGTCGAGAAGAAACTGCAATGTAACTAAAATTTATTAACACCTACTGTTTCAGTCATTGATAAATCTAAGAAACAGAACACTATAATGGCTGGTGTAATTGAAGAGTGGTTGATTCTAGCAGCTAGTAGTCAATATGATCGTATTCATACTAAAATAAATACAATAATGACACCAGCTGCTTTGACAGCAAATCTTCACCCTCCATACCGTGGGAAAAAATTTATTAAAGAGTTAGATCATAAAAAAATAACTGTAAAATTCTCGGTAGAAGGAGTGGGTGAAACAGGGATACAAGACTTCATTTGCTATTGTGATTAGAAAGGTATTTCTAATAACGTTCGTCTCCAAAAGATCAGTAACCCATTTAGCTTTTGAGACGTTGTCGAAAAATATCATCCAAAACTGTCACATTTAGCAATAGAACTACTTCAAATACCTGCACCTGCTGTACCGCAATTAGAATCATTCAACAACAACATAAAATCACTTGACTGCTAAACGTTTCGACAAACTTGAAGAAATGTTTTACAATTTGAACTTTTGAAACTGAAAATATCTATTCTACTGTGCCATTACTTTAAATATTATTTCCAGTTTTTATTATTACTCAAAAAAATATTTTTGCTTTATTGCTTCATTAACAATACGTTCAAAATTTTCTCTACTCTCACAAACTCTTGTCATGCGCCAAGAGTTTGAAAACAAACTTTTAGATCCTGCACAATGAATGGAACAAACTACATTTTGTTTATTAGCCGATTAATTCTTTCACCCATCAAGTAAATGTCTAATGATGAAGTCAATTTATGACCGGTGATTGAAAATGGTGATGGTGAATTTATCCCATTTTCATGGCTAATGTTACTCCATTCATATATTTGAATGATGGTGATGTGGATTTATTTTTCGTCGAATAATTGTGTCTTTTTCAATTTGATTTGTCATGAAATCAATTTCAGCAGCGTTTAAAGAACCACGATTGATGATGTGTATGCTCCATTGTGATGTTGGTGATGAACAACTTTTTTTTTTCATCATCATTGTCATCATCACTTGAAAATCCTAATTCACATCTAGAAAGAGAAAATATAAAAAGAGATCGAAACTAATATGATTTAAAATATATTACAATCACATATATAAAAAATATTCAACCTCGGTGTTGGTGGGACTATTTTTCTTATTTGAAAAGAATTACCATGATCATTATTATCATTATCATCATTAACAACAGATGTTAAAAAATAGATAAAATATTATAAAAATATCTTATTTAATGTCTAAATAAATTTTTTGATACCTTAATAAATAATTCAATACCTTGAAATCTCAGATGCTGATAATAAATTACAAATTCAAGTTTGCTCAGTTAAGTGTTAATTTCAGCAGCAACAATATTTGGAGAATCATGATTGTACGCATGCTCCATTATGATGTTGATGATCACTTTTTTATATCATCATTATTGTCATCGTCAAGTTTAATTTTTAGAGGTACCGCAACTTTTTTTTCTTCTGTCTCTTTCTTTTAATTGTAACCCTTTTTTATGGAGTTCTATAATTTATAAAAACAAACAATTATATACTGTAACCGATTTTCTGACCTGCACTGCGAGAACTATTCGCCAAGGTTTGCAACGAGGATTTCTCACCATCCTCCTCTAAATCACCGGGGAGCCATGTTGGTTATCTCGGAAGCCAACAACCGTGGGAGTCACGAGAACTAATAACGGAAGCCCAACTCAGTCTTAGAAATGGTGAAGGGGCGCGGTCCACCTGATCGGATTATGGAATACGTAGCCATAACATTAAAGAGTGCTACCGTGAACCAGAGTGTAGTAATCGACATATGTCTATGTGTTACTGTGACGTTCTATAGAAATACGGTCATTCATACGTATTCTACCTGTGGGAGCAAGTATTATACGTAAAAGCTGGGTATTTATATATGGAATTTTATAGGGAGCCATCGTGACCAGGTCTTACACTTTTCGTTGCCATAGCAATAATAATATCACAATATTATTATTATTGTTATTATTTACAGCGATCTATACGTGAGCTACACAACTACACTATTATGTAGTGGTAATATAATACTAATAATTATTATAGAGAGCCATACAGAGATCCTACCTTAATTTTACCTTCAACATTCACAGGTTCACCACGTAATATGCTGCAACATTATTAGGATGCTATGGCTGTCGTAAGAAAGTTTGGTAAACCTGATATGTTCATAACTATGACATACAGGTTTACCATTGCAGCGCCATGAAGAAATTGTTTCAGCTTATCATGTGAAACTAAATACGAAGCAAAAAGTTATTGTTGACAAAATTTTGAATGCTGTTTTAGTGCCAGATCGAAAAACTTCAACTTCAATGAGTGTGTGTGTGTGTGTGTGTGTATACATTGAAGAAGGGAAAAGCAACAGCAACGAATGTTAGAACAACGAGACCAACCAACAATATCAATCGTTTAAAAAACCTCCAAAACCATAAAAGACAAAAAAAAAATGTTAGAACACATTAATCAATTATCAATTCAAAGAATAAATTAACGCCAACAACTCCAACAACACCAACACCAACAACACCAACAGCAGGAACACTAAAAACAACACGTAACTTCACAAATGCTACATGGTAAATCATTAAAAAGTTGCCTAATATAAGAAGAAAAAGAGATATAACACCTGAAGAAGAAAAAACTCAAAATAAAAAAAAAAAAAAGAACACAGTTAAAACCAAAACAAAACAGAACAAACAAAACAAAAAAAACTACATATTATTCAGTTCCCAAATATGGACCAAAAAAAAAAGTCTAGATAGAAATAACACAAAAAAGAAAAATATTATCTCAAATGCTCAACGGATGATAGAGGCCAGTATACCACTTGTGCCACTTGGCGGAAAATCTATTAATGCCAGGGAAAAATGTGCTAGCCAGCAGATAATAACCATTAGTGGTAATTCTATTACAAAATTAGAGTAGGATAACACGTAGCTACACGAAAGGATAACTTGGCGTCAAACCATATTGGAGCGACAAGAAGCGAAAGCTAAAGAAGCCGCAAATCGTGCCAAGTTTGTCATACAACAAGCTCATGATCGCGCACAAAATAAAAGAGTACAAGTCCAGGAAAAAAAGATCGAACAAAAAAGGCGACTGGAGCAACATAACAAATATTTAGAAACTCAGATGAAAAATGCTGAGCTCCAAGAGGAAATAAATCGTCTGATGTGTGAGCGGACAGAGAAAAATCAAGCTGTTGAACAGACGTACGAATGTGTACCGACGCTAATATCTGAATCGGGAAATAGTCCGCGAAAACTGGTGCACATGCCTTGTGTAAGAGCTCGGCGTCTGAACCTTGACAAATCCCCAGAACAAGAACGGCAGATCCGTATTTTACCTGAATTTGATGCAGCAAGAAATCGCGCCGTCGTTTGTCGGTCTAAGATTGGAATTGAAACACCGAAGAAAGTATTCGTGTGAGAGAAATCTATCCAAAACTGGCCAGGTGACCGTGCCAAAAGGTACAACTTGGTCAATGACGAAAGGCAAAGGCTTCGGGTAATTAAACTCACTCAAAATGCTTAGAACAACTTTCGTGACCTGGATCAACAGGAGAAGTACATCTTTCCGGGATTCTAGTCATCATTCCTATTTATTGTCATCATCATCATCATCATCATCATCATTATCATCATCAAAAAAAAAAAATCTTGTAACATTATCCATCTCGCAAATTTCGACTATTTGCTTCGCTTTTATCCTTTTATTTTTTTATTCTCAGTTTACTTGAAGAAAAAAAGAAAAGCATCGTCATGTTGATGTATTTATTGTCATCAAAAAATTAAGGTCTATTTGCCTATGATAAATAGGTGGATTCTTGGAGCTCCTAGTGTCACTTATTGGTCAAGGCCACCCAGTGTGAATGTTAATAAAATTCAAGTTGAAATCATTTATTTCTTGGGCTGTGTAAGCAGTAAAAAATTTTCGTGTGACATCAACTTTCCCGTCCAATGCTAGTTCTTTTTTTTGCGGAATTGTCCATCAATTGCACCCATAACATTGGGAAGCCCAGCAACTGCTTTAAATGCAGCACCTATTCCTTGACAAAGTGCTCGTGGAGGCCAAGTAATTATGTAATCGGCAATGTCGCTCGAATTATTTGTAAGTCGTTGAACACATTGTTTTAATGTCGATTCTGCTAACCCAAACCAATACAACAACAGATTTAAGTACAATTTCCAAAGTTATAGCATAAAAATCATCCATTTACGAATAAATCACGAGTGGTTTATAATTTAGTATTACCTGCAGTATTACGTCCAGATTTATTAAATGCTAAAAAATGATAAAAAATATTCAATTATAAAGATATAGAATTAGATTTTTATATTATGAAATTTTGATATTTCTTACCTGATTCTGTTTTTTTTTTTTATTTTTTTCCGAATAAACTCTTTTTCTCAGATTTGTTTTACAAGCTGGTTCTAAAAACGTTTCAGCATATAAATTTGCTGCATTTCTGTCTTGAGTTATTTGAAATAAAACATCAGCAATGTTTTCTTTATTGTTAGTTATGTATTCTCCTAAAATATTTGCGTCCTCAGCACATTTTCCGACAAATAAAGACATGATTTTATCTTTATCTTCAACATAAGAAAATAAAAATTATTTATTGTTAATTTATAAATTATTTTCATCCATTTTTTTACCTGGATTTGCATTTCGTGTGGCCAAAGAAATCTTTTTTAACATGATTTCTTTATAATCTAATAAAATTTTGGAATATTCATCAGCGATTTCTCGATTTTCAGTAAGTTTATAAATATAATCATATAAAACTGGTATATCATCATAATCAATATATGATGATTCAAAGTCAGGATCATTGAGACATTTTTGAACAACACTGGAGAGAATTTTTCGTTTATCTAAAATATATTCAAATTTATAAAACTAAATATAGAAAGATATTATGATAATTTTGTTATTTTATTTATTCTATAAATAATACTTACCCATTTCTGTAGTTTTATTCACGAATAAACAATATGACTAAATTATATTTGTCATTTGAATTTGTTAGGTTATCGAGAGACAAAACATTCAAATATATATGTTTATGTATCTAGTCAGTATTCCTTTTTATTATCATCATCATCATCATCATCATCAACATCATCATCATTATCATCATCATCATCATCATCATCATCATCATCATCATCGTCAGTTGATCGGTTGACACTAACAATTGCAAATTGATCATAATATAAAATAACTGGGTTTTCATTTCTATTTTTGACCAGCTGATTGACATGTGTAAACTTGTTTAGTATTGTTTACATAAATGTTTATTGACATTGCGTGTTATAACCTGTATATAATCTTCGAAAAGATAGAGTTAACACCCCTATTCTGTGGGAGTGAAGTATGAACGAGTTACCACGAACAACAATTGTCACAGTCTTTTTTTTTTTCGAAGGAGCATAAGCACTTTGTGCCACTAGAATTTCCCTCCTGACACAGAAGTCCCCCCTCGGACAAAAAAAAATCTAAACTCTCATGAAAATCTGAAAAACATAATTGAAAAATCATTTTAGTAATAAATTTATATGAAAAAAATTATTCATAGCGATGGAAAATAGGCTCTTGGCCCAAACATACTTAAATCAAAAACTCAAAGAATTCTTGATTTGTTCATCAACATGGTATT
>JAPYYR010001934.1:0-12176 GCA_030523065.1 Aphidius colemani
CCGTTATGCTCGCCCGACCGTTATGCTCGCCCGACCGTTGCATAGCCGAACACGCTTTTTTTTTTCACTACCCTCCGAAAAGAAGTTTCACTTCAAAAATATAAAGTTTTGGTGTCATCGGTGGCGTGTGGGTTGTACAAAAAACGAATATCATAAACAATGTTAAACAAAATGTGAAATATGCTTGAATTTTCCGGAAATTAAAATATATAATAGTGGCAATGATGCTTGATAAGCAAAAAGTGCTTAATAAGTAATCGAGTATTTTATAGTGAACAGTGTTATGCAAAAAATTTACAACCAGACTTCTATCCAAAAAAATATTCGAATAGTAGTCGAATAAAAAAATGTAAATTTTGCCATAAAATCTACGTGCTTAAAAGCGAACATATGTGTCACCATGTCAAGAGTATAAGCAACTAAACCATTTGTGTTATATGTAGCCACGGCCGATAAAGCAGTATGCGCGTAGAAATAAAAAAATGAATGAGTGTTTTATTTTTTGATTCCGAAACACGAGCTGAACTAAAACCTTATAAAAATGATAATCAATTACAAATACATATTGTAAATTATTTTTGTGTACAAATAATGTGTGAGATTTGTTCATGATCGGAGAAAACCGAGAATTGTCATTGTCGCGAGACACGGGAATTCACACACCAGGAGATAGACGTTATAAAAAAATTGTTGATTTAGTTTTTAGGACAAAAACTGGATATTTGACATCTATTTATACAGCTCATGATGGTGCTAGTTATGATGCCTGATCTATTTTACGTAAAATAATTAAATGAGTACCAATATCAAATATTTAAACAATCGTTAAATAAACGGGTCTAACATTGATTTCTATTGGTAATGCTAAATTTATAAACTTATTAAATTATTTTTTTATGCTATTCGGTGCGTTACCAAAAGCATTCAGAATTGGAGAATTGACTGAAGGATTCTTTTCCTTCTTTTTCAATAAATCAAAAAATCAAAATTACATTGGGCCTCTATCTCTTAAAGAAGACTTTCGAGTGCGCGCGCTGACTATAGAAAAACAACAAGAATTTGATAGGTAGTATAGTGAACATATTGAAAGCCCTCTACTTGGCTTTAAAAAAGAAATGGCAATTTATTGTAAATCTGATGTAGAATTACTTAAAAAAGCTTGTATTATATATAGAAAACTAGTAATGAAAGTCGGTAACGTATGTCCATTCCCTGAAGCTTTGACTGTTGCATCGACTAGTTCATTAATCTATCATAGAAATTATCAAAAAAAAGTTGAGATAGCAATAATTTCTAACAACGGTTACCGTATGGCTGATAACCACTCCACGGTAGCCATACAATGGTTATTATAGCTTGAGCATCCTCAAGAAATCAAAAGAATTTATGCTGGTAGAGGGCGTGAGCGACGAGTGGGATGGGCCTCATCCCATTGATAGTATCTCAAAAGATGAGCTACTACCATGGTTGTGACTGTTTAGAATTATTTAAGAATCTTGATGCGGATCAAGACGACAATAAAACACTGAGAAAAAGACGAAAAAATACAGGATGCACAAATACCTATTTTCAAAAAAAAGTTTATGAATTGATTATTTTTTGGAATTGTGAGTTTAAAAGAATGTGCAAAAATTACGTGGACTTAGAAAATTTTTCGAAAACAATTCATAATAGTTTTTATAAAGAAGCAATGGTATTTCGTCATGCTTTATTTGGGAGTCGAACTGGAAATTTTTGTGTTTCACTAATTGTGACAGGTTACAAAAAAGTATATTACTATGACGTAGCTTTACTATATCTAGCAATGCTTAGAACACGTATTTTCCCTCGAAGGCGTCTTAAGATTTCTGTTTTGGAGGATTCGTAAGCTCTGTCTCAACAATGACTTAAGTGTAAAGAGTTAATTAAATGCCGAGTTTTACCGCCATTAGATTCAAATATACCTGTATTACTGATGAGATGCCATTAAAAATTATTTTTTCCACTTTGTTCATTATCAGTGAATCAAGAAAATTGTACTCATAATGAATCTAAACGACCGCTTACAGGTACTTAGGTACCTAACTCAATACCATCTAGAAACTGGAACCAATGGCCTATTTACAGGATACATACATCAATTTTCGAAAATAAAACAAGAAGCTAGTGGTTGGTTTGCAGAGTGTGATACATAGATAATTATAGTAGGATAGAGGGAATCGATTACAAAAATTGAAAAAAATCCTGGCTCAAAAACGAGAACGATAAATTATCATTAGGTAATTATTTAGGTGATCTTACTGACGAACTCGATAGTGGATACATAAAAACTTCTATTTATAGTGGACCGAAATTTTATAGTTATATTGCTAAAAAAACCTGATGGTACAATAAGGAAAGTATGTGAATTGAAAGGTAAGACTTGATGCTCGAAAGTTAGTCAATTATGATAGTATTAAGACTTTGACTGATGATAAAAACAACAAAATGTGTAACAAGTGTTTCGATTAAACGTATCTCAAGAAAAATATCAGGGTTGTATGATGTTGAATTTGACCGTATTATTTTTTATTACGCAGAATGACAACCTGTGTATACAGAACATAATAATGTCTAATTTCAAGAAGTCTTACCAGACATGAAAGATTTTAATGATATCAAAAAAAAAATCAATCATAATGGACGATTTAATACGTGAAAGTAATAATGGCTCATCTGTTTTAGATATATCAACCAATGGGTCAATTTGAGTGATCATCGCAATTTGAGTGTATCAAGCGGCACGGTAGTGCCTCGAGTCAAGTATAAGAAAGAAATGTGTGTGTGTGTGTTGATGAGAATATGTGTGATGATGAGAGTTAACTACTACCGTGCCTTATTATACATCAAATATTTTGTCCTCTTCCGTCCCCAATCTATTATAAATTCAATTAAAATATGATAGAGGAAGCTACCATATCTTTTTGAATTTAAAAAATAAGACAAATGGAAGCATATCATAATAATAATGGTGACAATTTCGAATACTTGACCCTTTTTGTGTAAAAAAAACTTAGTTTTTTTTTTTTTTTGTGTGTGATTATTATTATCACAAAATTTATTTCATGGGGGAAAATTTGAAAGAGAAATTTCCTTGAATACAAACTATATCGTTGTTTTAGAAAATCCTCGTGACGAAGCTCAAATATTTTATTTGGCAGGGCAAATATCACCATTGAATACAAAATTTATTCGAGAAGCTCATTTAGATTCTACATTAGCTCTCCGCGGTTATTTGTCAATCGACTTGAATCAGTCAACTCCTGAAAACATTCGCATACGGTCATGTATTTTCCCAAGTGATCTTGTAAATTATGTATTTGTGTCAAATCAAGTGCGTAACATAAATACTGAACCATCTCTTAACATTAAGTAGTTGTTTACTTATAATGTCTGACACCGCACTCAAAGCCTTTAAGAATACCATTCGATCGAAAAAATACAATACTATTAACATCACTTTTACATGCTGGTTCCAAACAACGCCGAGGAATAGTTTAACATTGTGATTCTAAATTAATTATTCAAAAAGTGTTATACCATTACAAGGTAAGAAAAAAGGAAACTTAAAATAAAGATTTATGACAATTAATTTTAAAAATAAGTTGGGCCACCAAAAAAAAAATTATCATTGAGTATTGTGACAGTATTTGAGGCTTATTGATCACGCTTATAATAAATCTTTTATATAAAAATTAACGATAGAATGGAGTACCCATGTCAGGTAATACTTGTCTCCAACGATTCTGTAAAAAAACTCGAGGCAGTTGAAAATGAAAATCATGTGTTAACAAGTATTCAAACTCCTGGGGATCATACTTACTAGAGACTTTACGAAAATTTAAAATTCTTCAAAAAGTGATGCAGAAAAATAGAGTGAATATCGGGAGCTGTTTGGGCGATATTTATTTTTCAGTCATGATGATGACAGAGCGCATAAAAAATTATCACACGATTATATCGATGATAATGCACCAGATTCACCCTATCGCGAATATAATAAAATGTGTGCCTTAACGATATCAAGAAAAAGCTGAAGCAAAATAAAGGCTTACAATAACAAATGCTACATTACGCCAGGGCGAACCGATTTTCGAATTAACAGATTAAGCTGATGAAGTTATCGATGGTATGTTTTATAAGGCTAAATTGTCACTATAGTGAACAAAAACATTGAAGAAAGTGTTTTTGAAATCGGAAGAATTTTCAAAACACGTAGAAAAAGCAAGCAAAAAGAATATTTTGTACACTAGCTAGACTAGCCATCGAAATATAATAGTTGGATACCAAATAAAGTAAAAAAGCAAGTAATTTACAATAAATAATGACAGGAATTTTTACTTAACACTTGTTGATAACAAAATTACTGAATTTTATCCGAACAATAATGAATTAGAATGTAGTATACTACTTCGCTCAATAAATTTAGAGGGTAAGTGGGTTGCTGGTCTATATTTTAGGCTTCAATTATATGGACTGTGGGTTATTGTTTTTTAAGAATAACGTTTACGTGTTAGTAAAAGTTGGCTATCAGCCTATATCATAATTATTCCGGAGTTTGCGAGAGCAGGATTTCATTATACTGGTGTTGGTAATTTCGTATGTTGTTTTAAATGTCGACTCAAAATTAAGGATTGGGCTTCAGATGACAATTCTTGGCTCGAACATCATAGAAACAAACCAAGTTGTCGCCTTGTACGGCGAATACCTTGTGGAAATGTTCCTGTAGGTATCCATCCTAAGACTGTTGCTGTACCTACTGAATTATATTAATTTTCCGGTAATTTCACCGTCATTTCGTTATTCGTATTATTCACCTACCGTATTAAGACTTGAACACTGCGAATTTTTGGTCTTCTTGATAATGATTCACCAGCAGGTCATGACCCACAGCTTGAAATGACTGTTGGTACGGCCTCAATTCGACAATATTTGACTCTCGAGTCACGCTTAAAATCATACGATTATTGGCCTAAACACATGTCCCTGACAAAAGAAAAGTTTGCTGATGCAGAATTTTTTTATATTGGTGTAGAACACTACGTTTCGTGTTATCATTGTGGTAATAGTATGAAAGGTTGTACATTATTATAACTCTACTATCTTTTAAAATTTATTTAATCTATGAAATACATCCAGCATCTGAATTATTAATTATTTAAAAAAAATTAATTCATTAATGAGAAACAAACCAGTATTTATGAAAATCCTCAACCACATTCTATTCAATTATTCAGTAAAAAATGGTTATATAGCATGGTTGAAAATACTGAGTTGCGAGTTATTTGTGGTGATGACGTAAAATCCCGCAAACTGAATTATACTGGAATAATATCAGTAAATAGCGGATGTAAAGCCTGTGTCGACTCCGTGACATTAGTTAGTGTTTCTGATTTAATACTACATAATGATAAAGTCTTCCGACCTTATGTTGGTAAATATGAATTTTTAAATTTACTCGGAGTCCTCAATGAAACTCGCAAAGCAGCCATTGAAAAAATGATTGGCCTTATAAGTTTTGAAGAGATTGTAAGGACATTGAATACAGTAAAATTTACTGTGACTGAAAAAGAAAAAATTCACGGTCCACACCTAGAATATTTACTCGAGCAAATAATATGAGGTCTTGTTCTTCTGTACCATATTTTTAAGAAAACCAACATTGAAATGTATTTATTCATCAAAAAAAAGAATGGAAAAATTCAATGACATTGTAACGAGATGGGGTTAGCATAACACAAATTTGCGCTCCTGCATCTTTTACTACGCATGTTTATTCGATGACGCTCGAGTTTTTACGAACGCCACCGGAGAATGAACTGGAAAATCTACGGAGACACCAAGGCTCTCTCTCTCTTTCTTCGGTCACTGGCTTCGGCACAAACCAATAGCAAAAGTCTGAACTTAAAATAAGAAATTGATTCAAATTCGCAATATCAATTTAGATATAAATTTATCTGATTGTAATAGTTCCTACCAGTCTACCAGATAGTTCATTTGCTTTGTACCTAGTATACAAAATGAAGATGTACATAATACATCTAATAAAAATGGTAATACAAGTGTTGGTGGATGTTTATTAAATGCACAAACTTGCATGAATAATAATAAACAAACTGATGAAGATTTATCAACAAAATCAAGTGAAAATAAACTAACATTTGATACATCAACTTTAAACTGTGTAAATAAAAGTTTAAATGGTTTCAATAATGAATTCTTGGGGTTTAATGATGCTGAAATAAGGCAAGCGAATGATGTGTTGTCTAAAACACAAAGACATGTTTATTTGAGAACAGGTAAGCGTGGAAGACCAAGGAAGTGTTCAATTTTTGAAGAGCAAGCAAATATTGTTGAAGTTAACTTAAAAGAAGCATTTATTGGTAAAGACAGTAAGGAATGGAAGGATGCTGTGAAACAAGAATTCCAAGCTCAATTGAAAAATAACACATAGAAAATAGTTGATTGCCCAACAAATCAACACATTATTGAGTCGAGATTAGTCTTGGTAAATAAATGTGATGAATTTGGAAATATTCATAGAAAAAAAGCAAGAATTGTTGCAAAGGATTACTCACAAAGACCAGGTCTTGATTTTAACGAGACTTTTGCACCAGTGATAAGACTTAGTTCAATACGTATGCTTGTTGCTTTGGCAACGCAACACGATTTGAAAATAATGAAAACTTAATACATGAGTATGTATTGAAATTGAACAAGAAATTAAATATTAAAAACTTGGAAAAATCAGTGTATGTTTGGGTCTTCAGTTTGAAGATACTAAAGAAGAAATAAAAGTGTCACAGAAAAATTATATACATGATGTGTTGAAAAAGTTTGAAATGCAAGATTGTAAACCAGCTTTTAAACCAATGGAAATAAATCTAAAACTGATCAAAGGTAATTATCAAGATGATGATTATTCAAAAATACCTTATCGTGAACTTATTGGTAGTTTAATGTACCTAGCAGTTGGTACAAGACTAGATATATCATTTGTTGTTAATTATCTAAGTCAATTTAAAAATTGTTATGATCAGACACACTAGCTTGCAGCAAAAAAGGTTTTACGTTATTTAAAGAGAACAATAAATTATGTTTACAAGAAAAATACAACTGAAAAATTAGTGAATTTTGTTAATGCTGATTGGGCTGGTTGTGTGAATGATAGGGAATCCTTCGCAGGATTTGTATTCATGTTGTCAAAAGCAGCTGTCACATAGGAAGCTAAGAAACAACAAACAACCTCTTTCGTCAACAGAGGTTAAATACATGAGTCTCACTGAAGCTTCAAAAGAAGCAATATATTTGAAGAATTTCATCAATGAGTTGAGTATTGATGTTTGTAAAACAGCTGAGATCTTCAATGACAATCAGAGTGCGCAAAGTTTGTCTGGTAATCCTATTTATCATGCCAGAACAAAGCACATAGACGTCAAACATCATTTTATCAAAGGTGTTATTCAAAATGGTCAGATCTGTGTAAAATATCAACCAACTGACATGTTGGGAGCTGATTTATTCACCAAGGGTTTAGGATCAGTTAAACATTGTAAATTTACATCATTAATTGGTATTCGAGATTAATCGTGACATCTTGTCAACGTAATACTTTTAAGGGGGAATGTTAGAATAGTAGAAGTATGACATCTGTCTGTAGTTGCTGTAACTACATTACTAGATTGTCTTAGATGTCGTCCCACTTATTATCTATCTCATGTCTTGATGCTTCAAGACATGTTCTTGCTTAGATTCACTTGGAACGTAATTCTAACAGCATTGTATATTCCATATTAAATATACATTAAACTTGTTACATATAATCTTGTTTGTCTCATTACTCTAATTCACACCTCACACACATTACAACAAAATTTTATGATGAAAAAATGCAATAATTACAAACTGAATATGTTTTCGAGACATTTCTCCGTAAGACAGCCGACTTACAAAATAAAACTGTAATGTTCACAGTCAGCGTCAATGAACAGTGTAGAATATTTAAACGAACGAAAAAAATGCAATCTTTACAGTTTTATACTGCTACGGATGATATAATAGCTAGTTCATTTTCATTTTTGAAAATGAATTTTGAAAAATAAAAAAAACTGATGTAAAACTTACTAAACATAACTGCGATGTTTATTTTAAAAATGTGAAAATCAAAGTTTGGATTAAAAAAAGGTAGTGCCTCAAAAAATTGATTTTATAAGATAATATAATAATTACTCGAGTAATTTAACGAATTTTGTGTACTGAAAGTTTCAAGTGAACTATTTTTCATTAATTGTCACAAGAAAAATTGATTGGCAATTCCACGTGATTTTATTCGAGATATAAAAAGAATTATTTGATAATTTTTATTTTTTGACGCACCATGCAATAATAAAAAAATTCGATTAATGATTTTATTCTCTTATGATTCGATAAAAAAATGTAATTTTTTTCATAAGATTCAGTCAACGTGTTTCCTTACTGTATAAAGATAAAACTGATCGAAAATATCCATTTATCAAAGTTCCATGCAACTAACAATTCACAATTAACTCACACCAGTTTCGTAAAAGGTTCTGTGAGATATCAAAAATGACATTTTCTAATTCTTTTACATCCAATATCGCCTTGTGGTAACAGTTACTAACCACTGATAATCATACTCTAAATCACCATTGCACATTTCATAATAATTGAGTCAGGCTAACATCCGTCAACGGATATGGTGCTTTTTTTTACTATTTACATTCAACTCCAACAGCTACCCGTGCCCGAAGATGTTTACACATCAAAAAAAATTATGACCCGTTCCTAATTATTAGTAAAATCTTGAATTCAGTTTTCTGATTAGCTGTTATTTTCATTCTGTACTCGGCTAGAATTAACAAAGTTCATGAATCGAAATAATTTTGAATATAAGCCTGAATCCCACGGAAATATTTTATGAAATCGAAAAAAATCACTTTACAAAATAAAAATTGGGCAAACTTCATGACGAAATTCCCCAAAATATTATCAAAATTCGTAAATTTTTCGAACTTTTTCATCCCCTCCTCTTCACCCTCTTGCATCAATTTTTTTCTTTCAAAGAGTTTACTACACTTAGAGAAATTTTAACTAAAAAATACAATCTTGTTTGAGTAATTTTTACTATGGTGGTTTTTAATATTTATTTTATTTCTGTGACTGGCCGCCTTGACATGATATTCTACTAAACTAAATTGTAAAAGTTCCGATTCACTTCAGCGCGTTGAATTGTACAGTCAATTTTCGTTGTAAGTGTATTAGTGTTTACTGCAATTTCAAGTAAACTTTACTATTAAATTTATTGAAATGCTACATAATATGGCCGCCCAACTGGACAACTATCATGTTATTCCAAGCCTTTCTACACCGTTATAGATAATCTGCACTAGATTGCAGATAGACATGCGGTTACGCGACGTTTATTGTTCTAAATTTAATTCCTAAAAATTTATAATGAATGACTTCTTTTAAATAATTGCTGAGATTACGAGTTATGAGCACGTAAACTAAAAAAAAATATCATGACATTATTCATAACCTCTGTGAATCCAAACGTTTGTGTGTTTATTTATTGTCAATATTTATTTTTTTATACTTAAAATAATTACTTTTTTTTATTTTAAATGGGCTTGAGAATTCATATCTCTTTTTTCTTTCAATTAACTACACTTTAATTAATTATCATATCTAATGATTAAATTTAATGAACCAATAAATAATAAAAATTATCATCTATACATTAGAAATTACTACAAACTTCAGTAAATTTTACTATTTAATTGAGTAAAAAATACTGTAAAATTCAATAAATATTCGAACATAAATGATAAAAATTATTATAAATATATGTACAAGTTACTTTAAACTCGAGTAAATTTTACTATTTATTTTAGTAAAAATTTTTTCGGTAGAACGAAATGATACGAAGATGGCCGACTGATCAAACAACTGATTGAACTGTCATGTAACTTCAAGTTATTCTACAGCCTTATCGGGCTACAAAAAACTCTCGATCAAGACTTGATTTCAATTTTCACTCGGGATCTTTTACAAAACATGATGTAAAATCAAAACATTTTACAGTGTGTGTCAATTTAATCCATTTTTTTTTTTTTTTTTTTGAACGAACCGGATTGTTCTATTATTTATATTTCAACATTTTATTGTACTTACTAATTTGACACGGTGACCAAGTGTAGTTGTGAAGTGCCAAACACAATCTTTTCGAGCTGGGTAGTAATCAGGATAGTTTGGTGATATAATTGTGTCCCGCGGACTTGTAATTTCGTATTTACAGGAACCTTCATAGCAATGATGGCCATTTTCATCAAGTTTAAAACCGTTATGACATGAGCACTTATATGAGCCAACAGTATTATGACATTCATGCTGACATCCTCCATTGTTATTTGCACATTCATCCATATCAGCGGAAAATAATGCAATAAAACCAGATCTTTGTATGCTGAAAAAAACAATGAAAAATTTAGGCTCCCGTTTCAATATTTAACGTATATAGTTTCAACTGAGAAAATCTACAATACTTTTCATCTGATGTGAAAGATATTCTCATACTATTTCCTTCCGAAGTGATTGGCAGAGGTAGCGTAGAGCCACAGAACATTCCATGCCTTTTTATGATGTCGTCTCCTAAATTGCTAACAATTTCAATCGAATCATAATCACAATCTTGGTTATACGCTTTATTTCCTTCCAAATCGAAATGCGTAAAATTGAGTGTAATCCGATATTGAAATGGAGCAATAATTTCCCAAATACAATTTTTGTTACCCGGATAGTTTTCTGGAAACGAAGGGCTAGTGATAGTTCCATTAGGTGCATCAACCAAGCCACCACAGGCAGCCTCACAATGTTTACCGTCCGAGTGTAATTCAAAACCAATATTACATGAGCATTCGTAGCCTCCAAGCGTGTTTATGCACTCATGCATACAGTCATGCTTGCCAGCACATTCATCAAACTCTGTAATTTATCGAAGAAATTCGACATGCAATAACGCTATTTAATAAAATATAGAATAGTTGACGAAAAACTCATTAGAAGTGAAGTTGAATACATTATTTTTTCATAATCTAATATCTCATTTCACAGTTGAAATTCGTATTTTATATAGTGTTCATTGTTATTTATAATTCGATGTCAGCATAGTCAAACAATTTACTATCTTCCAAAGTAGGCTTGCTTTTACCGAAAATTTTTCGATCAAAATACTCGCTTCGTAGTTTTTATGAGTCAAATAAATTTAATGGTAAATTTCAAGTTGCAGTATTGTCTACTATGTTCACTTTCGATATGAGCCCATCGATTTTGAAATCGTTAATTGATCAAAAATTTGAAACTCGGGTAGTTATTTTATTCCCTTAAGAAGTGTGTGTAGTCATGCCGTGATAGTGGTAATCTGAAACGATATCATGCCTCATACAAGAATTTTCACGTACCACATTGTCTTTTGTCGTGATGTCAAGTTTATATGAATTCAAAGTCTGAATAGATTAGCTTGTTTGGTGAGGCCAGAAAAAGGCAACGTTGCTGTTCTCCTCAGTAACTCAGAATTTTCTCCGAGATATATCTGACGAATAAAAATTTTTTTGGGTTTTCCCCCAATAAAAACGGGTGAAGAAATGTTCGGAGAAATTTTTTTTCGTCAAGAATATTTCTCTCCACTTTTTTCCATGTTAAACTTTTTTGAGAAAAGTGCGGAAGAAAGTTTAAAGTGAAAATTCCACGCTTAGAAACAATTCTCTTCTCATTCCAATCTCTACAATTTGATTTTGAGGTAGGCAAAATGTCCTGATTTGAGATTCATCACACATGGTAACCCTAGCTGTTAGAGAATACTAGAAAAAATGTAAATAAAAATTGAATCTTTTCTCTATATGCAAACTGTTATAACTTTTTCATAATTATAAAAAAATTTTTACTCTCATAGCGATTATTCATTTGTATCGCCTCCTCTCCATCGGGAATCCGTTCATCTCATCATGCTCATACGTGAATCACCCGCCCTTGATACATACTTTTTGAAGTGAAACTTCTTTTCGGAGGGTAGTGAAAAAAAAAAGCGTGTTCGGCTATGCAACGGTCGGGCGAGCGTAAGAATCGGGTGAGCGTAAGAA
>JAPYYR010001935.1:0-24220 GCA_030523065.1 Aphidius colemani
AAAAAATAAAAGATCAAATCATTCGCGGTAGTTTTTTTCAATAAATAAATAATTATTTTTATTAAATTCATAAATCAAATTGTCGTTAAAAAAAAAAAAAAGAAAGTGCTTCAAATTATCAGTGATTTTTTGTTAATTTTGTCTACAAATAATGGACGTGTTATCCGATGCAAAAATAAAATTTATTACGCGTTGATTTTATTATAAAATAGTGAAAAAAAAAAAAAAAAAACTAAACTAAAAATTATTATTCAATAATATAACATAATGACACACAAAAAAACACTCACGACAACTTTGACTCAACATCAAACAATACTATGTGAATTATTGCTTTTTTAATTTATAATTTATATATTTTAATAATTTTTATGATTTTATTTCATAGTGGAAGTTCACTCATTCAATCATAAGAAGATAATCGTTCATACATACGTACAAGCACATACCTGAATCATGTATCATAGAGCATCTATATAGGCGGTACAGCATAGTCTCCCAGTACTTCTACATGACTTTTGATGCGTCTGAATTATTCTTTCAAAGAGACTAGACATCTGATAGCTATGCACTGCTATGTACATTGTTTAGTCTTGCTTGCTTTTCTCCTAGAACATCTAAATAAGGTAAGAGGCCTTCTGGTCACTTTTTTAACCAATCCCTCCGAGTAAAGTGCGTCAACAAGCTTGTAACTTTAAAAAATTTATGATATAATTTTTTAAAGCTACTTGATAATCCCCCTATCTTTATATCGTATATATTTTTGTGACTCGTAGCTCACCTTGATCACTTTTTCTTTTTTTTTTTAAATTTAAATTATAAAATTTGAATGCCAAAATAAATTGGTGCTAGTTGATTGATCAAGGTGTGCACATCAACCTGTCTATCTCAAACAGAGTAGACGGATTCCTTTTCAGGTTGATTTTATATTTTTAATATTTAAATTTAAGTAATTTCTTGTTGAACGCACTTTACCACAATAATTTATACAAAGTTTTAAAATTATACTTTTTTTTTTAAATTGAATTAAATATTCTTGCAGCTTTGAGCGCAAGTAAATTCTGTGTTTTAATTAATTGATTATAAAGTGGATTGGTGGAAATTTAAAAAATATAATAATTATTTGTTATTGCTAAATAGATTTTTTGTAAATAATATTTTATTCGTCACATTTGAACATTTTTATCTTTTATCGTTGGATTTTCTGTATCATAGCAAAAACGTACATCAATTTTAAACGTGTAAGGATTTTTCTTATTTACTCAATTTAAAAGTATTTTTTTTCCTTCAATATATATGAATATATATTAGACCATTTATGTACAGTACACACGAGCGTCCCTGCATGAGCTATTACTTATTAATTAATTTTTTTTTTAATTACATTTTATACTAGTAAAAACAAATCATTTGTCTTAGGGATACGAGAGCACTTTTATTGAAACAAATATTAATATATATTTTAGATGATTGCTTATTAAATTATTAAAAACATACAATTTTGTATAGAGAAAATTTTAATTATTAAAAATATTTAGAACATTAATAATATTTACAAATTTATTCTAATTTTAAACTGAATATTATTCAGTCAATTAAAGTAGAGAAAAAAAAATTTATTTATTTATATATATATATATATTTATTTAATTTATTTGCCGGAAGATGATTCTTCATTAGTACATATTTTACATATAATTTGAGTATCAATTAGTTTGTCTATTCATGCATGTTTATATTTACTCAATTTTTTTTTTTTTTTAAACATAGATTTTTAGTTTTCCCTGAGAGTGATTTTAAAAATTTAATTCATTCGTTATTTTTTATTTTTTGCATTATCTGTTTTTTTTTCAATTGGAGTATATTAAGTTTCAATTACAGTATATAAGTTTGAATAAGAATTGTCAAGCAATTAGCTGAAAAACAATCAAAAATATTCACAATTTTTTTTTTATGAGAAATATACATTATTCATTTACAATTTGCTCTATTTTTTTAATCACATTTGTGGTCGTCCATATTTTGTTCGGCGTGAATGAGAAAAAAAAAAAAATCAAGTAATTTTATTTTTTCATTTAAAAATAAATTAAATTTATTTTTAAAAGTTTTCTTTTTCTATCTCTCTTTCTCTCTCTCTGTATTTTTCTATTTTACTTGATTTGTTCTTTTCAACATGATTTTTTTATTTTTGCTGGACGTTGCTTCTTCTATTTTTTTTTTCTACTACAAACACCACATTTTATTTTATTCAATACGATCAATAAATAAAGAGCTGTCAATTTTTTATACGTGAAATTTAAAAAACTAAATAAATTTTCATTAAACAATTATTGTTATTATAATGAAAATAAAAAAATTGATAGTACTGGGATATTTTACACAGAGACAAATATTTATAATAAAAAAACAAAACAAACTTAAAAGCTTTTGCACTGATGACAGCTCTATCATTACAGTTACAATTGAATTAATTATTGCACAAAAAAACAAATTAACTTTTCTTTCTTTTCATTTATATCCTCAAAAATTTTACTATCGCTCAAACAATCGTAACCACTTGAATGAGTATTTATTTCTATTGTTTGTTACAATTATTTAAAACATAATAAAAAAAAAAAATATTACGTATCAAATTGCACTTGCCAACGTTTAAATGTTTTTTTATTTATTTTTTTTTCTTAAACAAATAATAATATAATGATATTTACATTTCAACATAAACATTGTAATTAATTAAAAATGAATAATAATTTATAGTTGGCTTATTAATCTACTAAGTTAAAAAGGATAATAATTAAAAGTTAAAAACATAAAAATTTAAATAAATTGCTAGTTGAAACAAATATACAAATAATAATCATTGTGTATATCATTTACAATATATATATTTAATAAAATATTGATTTAAATGGTATATATATATTTGTTTTTTTTTTTTTTTTTTTTTTTTTTTTTTTTTTTTTTTTTTTTTTTTTTTTTTTTTTATTTTTTTTTTTTTATTTTTTTTTTATTAATTTTGTCTATTTGTTTTACGAGGATAAAATTTTTCTTTCTTTTTATTTTTTAACTGAATATAATTATATTATCAGGTTGGCAGTTTTTTCTCTAAATAAAATTGTTCTTTAAAAAAACAAAAAAATCAAAATACTTGATTACTCGCAATTGCCTGAAATTATTTTATAGTTTGTTTTTTTTTTTTTTCGTGTAAAAAAATCATTTACATTTCTTCGTATTATTACTTAATTCTAATTTATAATCTAACATGATTTTTTATTATTATTAATTGTTTCATTATTAAAATTAAAACATTTTTTATTAGTTTATTTTATTAGCAACTACCCCAACTCATTTATTGTTCTTTGTTTATTTAAAAAAAAAAAAAATTCACATTATTATTTTCAAAATTGCACCATTTTTTTTTTTAAATTTTTAATAAATTATTTTTGCACCATTTTGTAATTAAAAAGAAAAAAAATAAATCACTGCACTTTATTTAATATAATTTTTTCTCCATTTTTTTTTTAATAACTTATTTGCATCAGCATTAACGCCACTATTGAGCTTTCGTTGAATAATTTTTTTGTGCTTTAATCGTTCACTTTTAATTGGTTTAATATTTTTAGCACATTTTTTTTTAACTTTAATATTTTTTTTTAATGACTGAGATATTGTATTACAATTTCCCAGTTGCTCCTCTTGTCAGCTAAGATTAATAAAAACACTTTCAACATTTAAAAGTGATTTAACTTGTTCATTATATTTAATAAGTGCAACCTTCGATGCACGTACATTAATTTTTTCACCCGCACTTAATAAATGACAACATCTTGATTGATCAAGAAAATCAGGCAATTTAAGTTCTTTCATAACATCGCGATGTGCAATTGTTGGTGGTCCTGATGGTGCTTTTGGATTAATTTGACGTAATAATGCATCACGACTTTTAATACGTAGCGCGGACATTAAATCAGTTAATAATATCCATTTATCAGGATCATTAGCTAATGAAAATAGTACTGGAAGATTAATATCACTCATTTCAATTTCTATATCATCTAATTCTGGTTCTGGACTACTAACTGGTACTTCTTTCATTGGATTATAACCACTCTCTTCAGGATCTATTAAATAAAATAATAATTAAATATTAAAATCATTCAAATAAACAAAAAGACAATAAAAAAAAATTACCAAATAAAGACGATGGCCCATAAAATTTCCATGGAGTTGTTGAACGTCCTTGCACATCACCAAGATGTTGTTCAAGTATTGAATATGCATCAGTATCAACAGCAAGCATAAGAGGTGTATGACCAGCATAAGTTGCTAATAATGGATCAGCACCATATGACAATAATAGACGAACAAGTTCAGTAGCACCATTTTCAGCAGCTTCATGAAGAGGCCTTATTCCACCATTTGCACTTTCACTAACATTAGCTCCATAAGCAAGTAAAAGTTTTGCTATTTCTAAATGTCCACGTGAACAAGCTTCATGAAGTGGTGTATATCCAGCATTGTCTTTTGGACTTGGAGCATTATTTAATTTTTCCAAACAATAAGCAGTAACATCCTTGAAATTTTAGAAAATTTAATTATTATTTTTTTGTGTTTATAAATATATATTTATTTATGTTGATAAACATTGCTTAATGTTTTTACCGTATAACCAAGTCGTGCAGCTCGATGTAAAATAGTTTCACCAACACCTTTTTTAATAACCCATGTTCTTATCTCGGTTTGTAAATCAGCAACACACTCGGCATTAGTTCGTAAATTCATTTGCTAAAATAAAATTATTATTATTATTATTATTATTATTATTATTATTATTTATAAACAAATAGTTGGAATAAAATTAACTTACTTTTTTTCGTTCTTTTGGTGTTATGCTGTCATCTTTTTTTATTGGTTTTTTCTTTTTACGAATATAATCAAAACCTGAACGAAATTTTTTTCTTCCATTTCGTAATTTAATTTTTTTTTTACCTACAATTTCTGTATCATCATTGATATCAGTATTTTGTTCTTTTTTTATTTTATCATTTTCTTGTTTAACAATTTCATCATTATTAACATTATTATCTTCATCTTCTTCTTCTTCATTTTCAACATCATTATCATCATTATTTTCACTATTAATATTGTTGATTGAATTTTTTAATTTTTTATCTGTCATTGATTTAAGCAGTACTTTACGTCTTTGTACTGTTAATAAATGACGTTTTGAATTAATAATTGATTTGTGACTTCTAAGTATACCAACATTTCTTAATCTTGAAACAACTTTTTGTCTCAATGTACGTGAATTATTTTTATTTGTTAAAATTTCTTTAGTTTCAGTCTGTGAATCATCATCATCTTGTGATGTATCACCAGCATGATTTTGCATTGGTGGTGCTGATGCTGGTCTATCTTCACCAAATACTTCTCTAATTGTTGCTTGTTTTTTCAATACTTTTGTTTCAGTTCTTGTTCTACTTTTTAAAACATAAGTAGAAAATTCATTTGGCAGTGCATGATTATTTTTAAATGTATCTCTAAAATTATTAACTGTTTCTTTACGAAAATAACCCAGTAATGAATCAACCATATTAACGGATTTTTTAAATTTATTATTATTTGAATTATTAATATTATTATTACTATTATTTTTAATTTGTGATTTTCCATTTGTTGTTGTTGATAGTTTTGTTTCATTGATCATTTTTGTAAAACTCGGTGTTGATAATAATTCTGGTTCATTACTTCCTTTTGGTAATATTTTTATTGAATTTTTTTCAAATTTGTCTTTTAATTTTTTTCTCAAATCTTTTTTATTACTGCCAACTTTTTTAGCCAGTACATCAACTATTGAATTACCATCGAATTTCGTTATGCTTTTTTGAATGTTGCATAAATTTGTGGTTGTTGTTGTTGTTGTTGTTGTTGTTGTTGTTTTTGCTGTTGTTGTTGTTAGTGTACTTTCATCATCATTATTTGTTAAACTACAATTTGAATCAATATCACTGTCACCAACACCACCAATACCAACACGACTAATAGCACCAATACCACTACCAACACCACGTTTTTCTAAACATACATCAGTACTATCCATTGATACAGATAAAGCTGGTGAATCAGGATCTAAATCTGGTAACGAAGTGGATAATCTATGGAATCTTGATGGTTTTGATACATTTATAAGTTGTGTTGGCATTCTTAATGATTTTTTATAAACGTAAACTTCTTCTTCCCAACCAGGACGAAAATCGCTTCCATCACCAAATAATGGTTTTGGTTTTGGTTTTTGTATAATTGTATTTTTAACTGGTGTTTTAGTTTCTTTAGACTGTTGTTGTTGTTGTTGTTGTTGTTGTTGTTGTTGTTGTTGTTGTTGTTTAATTTTTTGTGGTAACATTTCACGTGAACGTAATTTCATACCTTCATTATCAACAATTGTCGTTCTACCAGAACGTTTACGTGTACGTAAACGATGTGCAACAGATGAACCAAGACTAGGCTCAGCACTAGCATCACTTTCATCACTTGATGATTCACTACCACTTGATGACTCTAATTTTATTCTACTTCCACGTCTTTTTTTTGATATAATATCATCATCACCATCGCTATCATTAATTTCTTTTTTAATTCTTCTTCTTGATGCACGTTTTATTAATGGTAATTCATCAGAATCATTATCTGAATTATTACATTCATTAGTATCATTTTTTATTTCATTTTTTATTATAATTTCAGTATCGTCTAATTTTATATCAGTATCATTATTTATTTCTACTTCTGTTTTTTCATTTATTTCTTTTTTAATATTTTCTGGTTTTATTATTATTTCAGTTTTTATATTATTAACAATATCTTTATTATCAATTTTTTTATCAGTTATTTTTTTTCTACGTCCACGTTTTTTAGCACTATCTCCACTACCACCACTACCATCACTACTACGTAATTGTTCCATAAATTTATCACATGTTTCACTCCAAAATGGATCATTTTTATTAACTTGATTATTTTCTTTTAATTCAATTTTAACAAGATCTGTCGATGTAACCACATTAACTGACATTGCATCATCAAATGATACTGCTGGTTGTACTTTTGATAATTGTTTTCTATCTCTTCTCATTTCTTCAAGTGTTTGTCTTTCAAGAACTGGCATTTCACCTTCAGAATCACTTTCACGAAAATCAAATACTGATGTTTCAGATGAACTTCTAAAATCACTTGATCTTGTTGGTACAGTAAATTGTGGAACAATTGGTGCTGCTTTTGTTGATGTTGTTGGTGGTGCTGTTATTGTTGTTGTTGGTGTTGTTGTTGTCATTAATGTTATATTTTTATCATCTTCTGATTTTGAAAATAATCTTCTTCTTGGTAATAAAGATGGTGTTTTTTCTCTTGTTAATTTTGGTGGACTACCAGCTGATGAAGCTGCTGATTGTGGAGTTGATGTTGATGCTGCTCTGTCTGAATCGCCAATATCTTGTGATGATAATAAAATTGGTTTTGAACAATTATATTGTCCACTAACAACTTGTTTTAATTCAGCTTTAGTACGTATTTTAGCTGCTAATATTGCAGCAAGATTATCATCTTTATTATCGCGTTGTAATTCAGTATTTCTATTATTAATATCAGCTTCTTTTCCTATTGGTAAAGAGGCTGAATTTATAACACGTGAACCATATGGACTACGTGACATTTCTTGTGTTATAGAATCAATTGTTCTTGGTACATGAAATTTATGATGAGGTGATGTATTGCTATTACGTTCAAGTAAACTTGCAGCAGCAAATGGTGAAAGATTATGTCTACCAATATTTGTTTTTGGTTCTACTGGAGTTATTATTTTATTTGAATAATTTGATTGACTATGATTGACTAAAATTGATTCTTTATTATTAAGTTGTTCTTCACGTTGTTGTTTATTTTCCAAGCTATTTCTCAATAATGTCAGTACACGTTTATTAACACCAGTATTACTTGGAATATCATGAAATGGTTGCCACTGTTGTTGTTGTTGTTGTTGTTGTTGTGGTTGTGGTTGTGGTTGTGCATGTAAATAAGAAGATTGATTGGAAGTATGTAGCCCAGAGGCTAAATTTGGAGATTTTATTATTGGATAAACATTTGTATCACGATAATTATTAACATCTTTATATCTTTCTTCATTAATATCTATTCTTTGATATTGATTAATAGATTGTGAATGAAATGAAGAACTTTCAGTATTTTGTTGTAAACTATTATTTGTATTTGTATGTTGATAAACAGATGATACTAATGTACCGTTTGCCATTGTTCTTGGAAGATTTTTTTCAAGGTTTTGTTTTTGTTGTTGCTCACGTTGTGCAAGTGCTGCTGTTAATTTATCTTGTATTTGTTTATCAAATACTTCTTTCCAAACATCAACTCTTTGATGTTTATTTGGACCAATACCACCAGGTATATATGGTCCACCAAGTCTTTTAACACTTCCTCTATTTGATATATATTTATTATGACTTTCCGAATAACGATCATTATTATCATAATCTTGTAATCTTTGTTGTTGTTGTTGTTGTTGTTGTTGTCTAGGCTCAACAGTTGGATATTTTAATGGTAGTTTTACTCTTTCAGGTAAAACATGATAACTATTTGTTCCAGGCTGTGATACTGATGATGATGTTGTTGTTGTTGTTGTAGTTGTTGTTGTTGTTGTAGGCAGTGAAGTTTTTTTAAAATTAGACATGTTTGGTAAAGATTGTAAATTATTTGTTTGTGCTTGTGTTGGTAGCATATTTGATGTACTACGTCGTGAATTACTATCTGTACTATTATTATTTTGATGTCTCAGTGGTGTAGAATTAAAATTTGGTAAAAAATCAACTTTTGGAGCGCATACTGGTACTTGTGGTGTTGTTGGACGTAAATTTGGTGTAGAATAACGAGCTCCATTTAATTGTCTATTGTCATAATTAGCATATACCACTGGTCCTTGATGTGATAATGATGGCATTAAATTTTTTCGTAAAGTATTTATTTTATCAATTGTATCAATATCATCACGTGCTGTTGAATCAGCTGTTGTTTTAATTGTTTTAACTGAAAGATCTAATGGTGATTCACGTTTTTTAATAACTGGACCATCCAAAAAAAATAGCTGTGGTGAGACAACTCTTGATGTTGGTTGTGATTGGCTTCGTTGATTTGTAGAGTTGCTATTATTATATAGATAATCAGTTGAACTATAATTATCATCACGACGTTGTTGTTGTTGTTGTTGTTGTTGTTGTTGTTGTTGTGGATAAATTAAACGTCTATTATTTGTATCTAAAACTGGACGTAAAGGCATCGTTATTGCAGAGGGTGCACTTGGTCTTGTATCATTTGAGACAGACATTGCTGTAGTTGATGTACTACTTGTACAACTGTAGTGACTTGATGCATTTGTTGTTTTATAATCTCTGTATTCACTACTTTTATATGGAGGATAATATGTTTCAGCATTTATTGCATTTGAAATACGTTCATGTGAATGTTCTCTAGTACGAGGAGCTAATACATAAGAACTTGATGAAGTCATATTATTTGATAATTGAGATTGTGATGATTGTGGTATTGATTGATTTTTAATTTGTATATCTCTATTGCTTCTATTTAAATGACCAGATGAATTATCATTTATTGATAAATTATGTTGAATACCCGTTGAAGCGACATAAGCCGAAGAAGAAGAAGATGTATTTCCTTGATTTGCATTTGATATACCAGCAGTTTGTTTTGAATCAATAATATTATAATTATTATTTTGTTTTAATGGTGAATTGTGTTGACGAGAATAAACACTTGTGCTTGAATTCAATGATGACGAGGACGAAGATTGTAAATCATTAACAGGATATTGATTATTGATTTTTGTTGTTGGATGATAAATATTTGTTTGATAAGAATTTTGTGGATAAGAAGAATGAGCACTGTGACTTCCATAAGTAGTAGAAGAAGAAGAAGAAGAAGAATGCATTGAATGATGACTGGATGCTCGTGGTGGGGAATGAGGAGGCGGTGGATATGGCGGTGAGTGGGGTTGAGCATCTATCAAACCTTGAGAGGCAATTGGATTATGTAAAATAGAAGCATGAGGTGATTGTCTTGATGGAGAATTTAAATTACGATTTGATTCATGTGAAGATATTGATAATTGATTATTACACATGGATGGTGGTAACATTGATTGTTGTTGTTGTTGTTGTTGTTGTTGTTGTTGTTGTTGTTTTGAAGCATGATGATGTTGATTTATTGTACCTTGATTTTGATAATGGCTTGATGATAATCCAACTCGATTTTGATTGTTGATATTATTATTATTAGTTGGATTAATTCGATTTGGAAGATGAGATAGTTGAGATGAAGTATGTGCTATAGAGGATTGAGGTGCAACTGATGACACTGGTAAATGTGGTGATGGAATGTAACCTTGATGATTGTTATGTGAAGGAATGTGAGTTTTTTGAACATGACAAGGGTTGCAAGGATTTGTTGAGGAATGTATTGATGATGAATCAGAAGATGATTGTCGATAGGCCACTGTTGGTGATGCTGATGTTTCTGAAGATGTCATTTGATAGACTGATGAAGGGGGTAATTGTTGTTGTTGTTGATCTTGTATTCGTTTATTTTCTAAATCAATATTTATCAATTGTCTTGGTGGTTGTGTTGGTTGTTGTGGATCAACTGATGGTGATACTGATGTTTGATAAACATTTGAATTTATTGAAAATGGAAGAGGTGCACTTTTAGTTATATCTGGATGATGATAACGTGGATAATATTGTGTACGATGAGGAATAACTGGTGTTGATGTTGGTCTATCACTTGTTGTATAAGATGAATTTTTTGCTGTATTATTTATTTCAGTTGGTCGATTATAACTTGATGGACCAGAAACATTATTTAATTGTTGATAAATTGGTGATGGTGAATGTGTATTTAATAAATCTCTTTGTTGATTCAATTTATTTGTTCTATTTGTCGCTTGTATTTCAGTTAAATTTGTCAAATTTTGACGATTTTCTAAATACTCAGATTTTTTATCATTGCCATTATCATTATCTGGCCTTGTATCTGGTACCTCAACTCTAGTTGGCTGAGGTGGATAAGGCTCAATTGTTCGTAACTCATTGTTACTTGTATTCCAATATATTTTATTAACATTATTACTATTTGATTGACGTCCATCATCAACTGTTGATAAATTACTTGTTTGTTCATCATGTGTTCTGCTTTTTGTTGGTGTTATTGGGGTACTTGGCATGGGTAAACCCTGAAAGTACTGGCGAGCCCCTTCCAAAACGTTCGTATAACTCACATCCATGTCACGCCAACTACAGATTCTAGAAAAACAAATAGAAAATAAACATATTAAAATTTTTTCTTTTCATACCTGTTACTGTAGATTTAAAATTAAATAAAAATTAGTTTTTTTAATAATTATTTTAAAACTAATTTACGTTAGTTTATTTATTTCAAGTTTATTATTATTATTATTAAAATGTATCTCGTGTATCTTATACCTAGTGTCTGGCTGTGAGGTCTTGAAGTGGGCTTGTAAAGTGTCTGGTGCTATTAGCCAGCTGTATTTAGAAAGCGCATTGGCGCAATAATCTCCATCTCTATGTCATCTCGATTTCGTCTATCCATTCTGAAAGCACACAGAAATATTTTCTATTATTTTAAATAACACAACACAATTCCAATAAAATCAAAGCAATAAAGCTCCATTATATTACATACAATAAATAGGCGACTTTTCATTGAAAAATAATTATTTATTTTAAATAAAATCATTGTGAAGAGAAAAAATAAAATTAAACTAAAAAGCTTTTTTACATAGTGCTATTGTGGTGTTATAAAATTTTCATATCATTTATCCATCAACCTGTTGCAATATATTTCTTCAATAATGCATCTGTTGTATAAACAAAAAAAATTTCATAGAAAGTATAATATAAACCAATAATTCGATCAAAGTAAATGATTCAATTTATAGATAAATTATTGGTAATTGAAATAATAAAATAATTATATTACAATAAATATTTATAATAATTAAAATATCATTAAAAGATGTATAAATAAATAGAAAGATATTCGGGCCATGGGATTTCTCATTTTTTTTTTTTTTGTAAAAAGAGTCAGTGACGTTAGTTGAATACACACGTTGGAGCAGAAAATACCCCTAGATGCCAGGCAACGTTGTAACGACAAGGAGGAAATATACAGGGAGGAAATAAAATCGTCCCCCTCTGTTTGTGACTGCTTTCCTTCAGCCCATTTGCACGATCAATGCAGCAGCAACGCCCAACGAAGAGGACACCAAAGTTTGCTAGCTATTTTTTTTTATTTTTTATATATAATTATTATTTATCATCATAGCTTAAATTGTTTATATAAATTAAGCTAGTTTTTCTTTTGCTCATTTTTTAAAATTGCATCTCTTTTTTTTATCTCTATTTTTTTTTCATCAATTTAACACAATAGCATGACTAATTTGTTTTTTCTTTGTTTGAATTTTTTTTTTTTTTTTCCATTTTATTTTTATATTATCAGGATAAAATTCATAAATAATTATCTACCTCAAGTTCAAGCTGATTATTCATTTAATATACATGATAGCAGCATATTGGTGATAATAACGGTCGTTTACTTGGCTAATAAATACAACTACTTGCTTGTCGCAAGTGGGTCGCTTTCTATATACTCAGTACTTAACGCGTAGATCATATGCAATACCATGGCCAAGATATTATATTAAACTTTCTCAGTAAAAAAAAAAAAAATCTAAATACTCTACGATAGTTTTGGCTTTTAAAAAAACATATAAATTATTTTTTTTTTGTTATAAATAATTTAGACCATGACAAAGACAAAGATCAACCAACGTTATTAGTCAAAATTTTTGTTTAAAAATATTTTCATGACATTTTAATTTTGAATAAATATTTTATCATAAAAATAAAAATAAAATAAAGAGTAGGTGGTATAGACAATGAATTATCAAAAAATAAATATTTAAAAGTAAAATTAGTAAAATATTTTACAGATGATAAATTTAAACTAAAAAAAAAAATAAAAAATCTATTTCAAGATGCATTTTAGTCACTTGAATTTAGCGATGGGAACCAGGCAAATTGTGCTCCAATTCCAGGCCACAAATAAACTATTAATATCATTTTCAGTGTTGCAAATCAAGCTTAACGTAAAGCATGGAACTGATGATTCTTGATTCTTTTTATTTTATCACATTGCTTCCCCAACATACAGTTATCTCTGAATTCTCTTCCTCCTACTTTTTATTTTATTTTTATTTGAAAGCGCGCAGTGCTTAACAACGACTGGCCATTTAGTCATATACCGTGACTCGTTTCAGTCGTTTTTATAACATTCCCCTATTTGAAATTTAACATTTTTTGTCAGACAAAATAAAGCTGATCGGTCGTCGCCCTATTCAATATACGTGCTGCTGCTGCTGCTGCTGCTGCTGCTGCTTGCTATTTAACTTGGTCTTTAAAAAAAGCAAATTTTTCTGTTTTTTTTAATTAGAATTCAAAATTAATTTGATTAAAAATTTCAAATAGGTATAATGACATTGAAAATAAACTAAGCTATTATTTTCTAAATAGATTTATAAATTTAAAGATTCCTTTTCGTCGTTTTTTTTTTTTTTTTTGTTTAAAATTTTGACCTTAAAAAAGATATGAAAATTACAAAATAGAAATAGAAATTTGTTCATTAAAAGTGTTACGGTTTATTAAATATATTTTTTGAAAGTTTAAATAACTGTTTAGTTAATACACTTGATTAAAATTTTGAATGTTATTAAACGGTCAAAGAAATAATTTAGAAAATAAAACAAAAATTATAATAATATCGAAATAATTCTTTTGAAATATGCACTTGAAATCTACAGGTGCAATATGTTTTTAATGATACTACTCGTTATTATTATTATATTTAATTTTAAAGTATACATGTCTCGTACTGTTATTTTATAAGAGAAAAAAAAAAAGCTGACTTGATTTTAAAGCAACTGTGACTTCCGGTACGAAACGCAATTAAATACAAGAAACACTTTTTTCTCGATTCTATTCATCGTCACATTTTTTTTTTTTTTTTCTCGAATTCTTAATGATACTGTAGTTGAAAATTTTCCCATGTAATATAATGTAGTTTATAGAGTGTATTATACGAAATAAATACAGGTGCTTTTTTTTTTTCTTTACCTCAGTGTTTGAAAGAAAAGAAAATATGTCAAAGAAAAAAAAACCAAATGGCTTTTTTTATATGAAATTTTTTAAATTCTAAATACTGGTTTTTTTTTTTCTTTTTGTTTAAGTTTTTAGAAGAATTTTGGAGTCTATAGATGGGTGATTTAAATCACTGTGTGTCTATATAATGAAAAGTTTTAAAAAAAAAAGTGAAAAGTCATCAGTCGACCGACCTCCAATGTGAAAGTCTGTAAGCCTTTTATAAAAGAAAAAAATGACAACAAATGTTTTTAATTTGCCCCGCCTATTATTCCAAAACTTCCGGTTGAAATTTGAAGAAACTTTTTTTTTTATATATATATATGGTAACAAGAATAAGGAAAAAAAAACGATTGACTTTAACACATTTTATCGATATTAAATTTTTTGTATATATTGCTATGCACTTTTATGACTCTTTTATATTAGATTTTTTTTTAAATAGCTATTTTAATCAATTACAGTGTAAAATTGTCAAAATAATTTTACAATTTTTCACTATATGTTGAAAGAAAAAAAAATTTAACAGTTTAAATATTCCAATCACTTTAAGGATTGACCTTTAAATAATTTATAAATAATTTCAAGGCTTATGTAAATTAATGTTTATTTATCCGGCTGATTAGAAATTATTTTTATTGATTTTTAAATAGATGAATGTCATTTTTTTTTTTAATTAACTAGCTGGTAATTATTTAGAGTCAAATTTAAATAGTTTTTTTTTATAGTTTTTAAAGTTAAAGAGATTTTTTTTTTTTTTTTTTTTTTTTTTCTGTTGTTAAATTTTACTGATAAGATTATTATTCAAATTTGATGATACATATTACCAACAACTATCAATCAAAAGGTTTTTTTTTTTCTTTTTTTACACAACTAAAGTTATTTTTCAAAAATTCCAAAGCCCCGTATAGTAATTTTAAATAACTTTGAAAAATTCCAACCAATCAAAACAACTCTAAAAATTGTTAAAACAATTTCGAAATTTTAGATAATTTTATTTCGATTTCATGTACTTTTTTTTTAACGAAATAATTTGATAATTATTTCAACTGGTCAAATTGAAATTACTCAAATTAAAGCAGTTCAAAGTTAGCAAATAAATAATATAATTAATTCAATTTGAATATAAATAAATTTTTAATTTAAAAAAATACATAAACAAAAATTATTCATGAAGAAAAAATATATACGTCAAGTTTGTTTTTGCACAATGTGTATACTGGATTAACGAGTGTCCAGAGAAAATTACTGATAAGAACCCTTTTATTATTATTATACTGATTGAGAGTTTGAAACTAAGTGTCAGTGTCTTATTGTCTTTCATGACACACACTTGATAAATCATTATAACACTTTTGACGAAATAAAAACTAATCTTTTTTTTTTTCTTCAAGTTACAACGGTATATTATTATTATTTTTCTATCGAGTAATTTAATTATCAAATTTTAATTAATGTTAATGATATAAATATAAATAAACAAGTTCAATAAACTTGTGAGTAATTTATTTTTTTTTTTTTTGGTATTTTTTTTCATTTCGAGACATTAAAATACACTTGCTATTCTTATAAAACAAAACATCTATTACAATCATATTGCTTCAAAGTTTTTAAATGAAAAGTGAAAGAAGAAAAAAAATATTTCCGTAATACAAATCTGTTAAATCCGACTCGGTCAAAAAATTCTATAACAATAAATTGACGATTAATAAAAATATATTATTGTTATAAACAGATAAAAATAATAAAAAAAACTTACATAATTGATGGATGTTTATAATAAATAATCGATCCACTTTCTTTTGTTAATAATCCAAGCTGAAGTTATGTATGTATCCAAATTAATATCGTCACTAACAAACACACAAACACAATTAATTATCACTCTTTGTGCTTTAAAACTTTTTTTTATTTTTCTTCATTTGCATCACTAACAAATAACACAATTTTTAAATTTTTTATTTTCTTTTATATATCACATCCAAGCCAACTTCCTATTCCAAGTGTTTAAGTATCTTATTTATTTTTTTCGTTGTCTGTAAAATAAAAAATATATATTAGTCATATTACAACAAAATGATAAAATATTTAACCAAGCTATTTCATTATTTAGGATGTATTTATTTTTTGATAAAAAAATAACTTAAAATAAATAATAGACCAATGAAAATTTCCAACAGGAAAAAAAACTACATTGTCCGACAGTTTTTGTTTTCATACAGTATAATCATTTATTTTTTTATCACATTAATCAAATACTCTAATATTATTATTTAAAAAAAAACAAAACTATTAATTTAATCTACACAAATATGTACTTGGCTGTGATACTAAAAATATTTAATTAATTAAAACTCTGCAAAAACTTTATATTTGTAAAACAATAAATTATCATCTTTTTTTTTTAATATAAGTTACTAATTATTTAATTATTATGTACATAAGACTTTCATAATTTTTTTCTGTTAACTTTTATAAAGCCAATAACTAAAATAATTTTTTGATAATTATTTTTCCACAATTTTTGTCCATAATGGACCACATTAGTCCAAAAAAAATTACTCAAAAAGTTAACTATTACTATCGAAGTTTATAGTAATTTTATATTATTTATTTATGAGTTTAATAATTTTTTTTTTGTTAATAATATTTATAAATTCACTGTTTAATATAATTATTTGATATTTATTTGTTCACATTATGGTCCATAATGGACCAATTTACTTCAAAAACATCAAAGAAGAAAAAATACAAACAAAGCTAATACTAACAGTATAAATGAAATAATTGAACTATTTTTTTTTTTGTTAAATATATTATTAACACTAATTATTCAAAAAAATTAACACTTTAATATGAAACACACTGTATAACAACAACACTACACAAAGTCGAATGTCGTTATTGTTGGTCCGTTCGACTTAACGAGTAGTAGACAAGTCAGGGCCAAGCACACAACACACCCACATCTCTCTCCCCCCTACACACACATATTTAAAATTCAATGATTATTTCATATCTAGGTAGATTAATATATCTAATTATTGTTTTTATTATTAAATTTAAGATAAATTACTTGGCTTATTCGTTATATATTTATAAAACAAAAGGAAAAAATGAAAACAAAATCCGTGTGTATGTGTGTGTGTGTGTGTTTACAAGAGAACAATAAAAACACTTGTACACTTGATCTTGGCCAACAAATTTCTAACATTTTTAAACATCATAAAAGCTTTTGAACATAAATATTCATGTATTGTATTGATAAACCTATTTAAATCTCAATTAAAGGCCTTTTTTAGTTTTTTTTTTTTTGATTGGGGTAAAGCGTGAGCATGAACAATGTGTACTGCGAATACGTAGCAAAACAAGGAATATAATGACAACTAATAAATAAAAATAAATAAAAAAAAAGCAAACTTTGAATAAGCCCGTGTGTTGTTGGAGCCACAACACGTAGTTATGTAAGAATACGCGTCCATTAAACTGGGCCGTCCGAGCGCTGTTATACCGAGTGTATCGGGCACTCACCAAGGACACGCACCGGGGTAACCTACTTTTAACAACATCATCGCAATTTTTTTAAGCTAATTCATTGTGTATATTGGTAATTAATTATTTATCATATTTTGGAATAATTTTTATATGTATCAATCGAGCTAGGCTAATAATAATACGGATTAATGATAAACAAATGAATTTTAAAGAAAAACTGTTAAAATCAAGAAAGCGTAATTTTAACATGAACATTTATGTGTTTACAAATACATTTACATGAACGCACCCAAATACACATACAAATTAAACACACAAGTTTCACTTGGTTGGAGTAACTTGACTTTTTTTTTTAACTTTTTATTTTGTGTTAAATAAAAAACATAATATGGATATTAATTTTCAATATAAATTAATAATAATATATTAATTTTGGTAGTTTATAATAAATTTTGTTGGTATATATATTTATTATTTTAATTTCACTTAGACACTTTATTTTTATTTTATGTTTATTAACAAAAAATAAGAAATAAACTTGTCAAATTTCAAGGATAAATTATAACACGTCACTCACCATTATTGAAAAGAATTTTCTTTATAAAATATACAACTATTTTTATGTATTATTTTTTTATCACTTTTTTGTCTGTTTTTTGATATTACAATTATTAATTGTTAATCAATAATAACTAAACTTATTTGTGTATTATTCGAACAAGTTAAAACTTTCTTTTTTTTTTTTTATTTTTTTATGATATATTTCTCCGTATTGTGGTTTAATACACGGTCCAGGAAGGTATTAAAAGTGGGGACGAGTTTGGAATACTAAAATGAATTTTTGTAATGAAAAACAAGAATATATTGACAGTCAGTCACCGATCAAGTCACGACTTGTACTGAAGAGTGAAGTCGCAAATGACTAAAAAGATTGAAGCGCCTAGTAGCGGTCGAGAATTGTATTTTACATTCGGTAATTTTCGAATAATTTCGAATGAAGCGGGAGAGACAGTGAGGAGGAAATGAGGAGATAAATTTTTAAAGCCTTATTCAAGAGGCTGGGAAAGAAAGAAAGTTTTATCTAATAAATTTTCATGAAATTATGTGTATATGGTTTTAAAATATTTTTCAAAAATTATTTAAATTCATTTGATTAACGGAGAACAAATTTCAAGTTAAAAATTAACAAAGTAGTTTAAGTTAATAATTTTGTGATGAAAAGCTTAAATAATAATATTTTCCGGAGTAATTAAAGTAAATTTATAAAATATAAATCAATTTTAAAATAATCTGGAGTAATCTGTAGAAATTTTAAAAGAAAATTGTCGTTTTTTCTTCGGATCCAAATACGGTTACAAACATAATATGCACTTTGATTATTGCATAATTCTTATTCGCGGTGAATGTCAAATAAAATCTCTCCAAAAATTCCAAAAAAAAAAAAAAAAAATTTAAATCATTACTAAAAGACTCTTCCACTAAACTAATCAAAATCAATCTTTAAAAATTGAAAGTATTTATGCAAATTAATACAGCGATATTAATAGATTATAATTTGTTTTTTTTTTTTCTTTTTTCAATAAGTCAAGCATGAATCATCCACCGTATGATTCATTTGAATGATAAATAAAAAAAAAAAATAATTTACAAATGTTTGTATGGAATTTTGAAAAATTTTTAAATGTAAAATATTTTTACAACTTGTCGTAAGTCATAGTCGAAATTTTTTCGAAATATCAAAATGTTATTTAGACATAAATCAAGACACAGCTTAATTCGTAATGATTTATTTTTAGTATAATAAAAACACAACTTGACAAATAAAATTTAGCTATTTTTTTGGCTAGGTTTATTTGTTTTGTTTACAAATATAAATATTTTATTTGGCCAAGAAGAAGAGTTATATTGTGATACAAGTGACGACGTGCTTGGTCGATCTCTGTCGGTCACTGAACCTCTTTTTTTTTCCTCTAAGTTTGTGCTATTCTACTTTATAACAAGTCACAGTTGAGAGAAGTAATGCCGTTAAATGCCAAAGCATATTTCCACCTGAAGACGTAGAAAAAATTAAATAAAAAAAAAAAAAAGAGATTAAAATTATTTTACAAGGGTTAAAGCATCTACTAATTAAAAAAATTGTATATCATTTTTTCTTCAACGAAATCATTGATGTTAATATATTGAATGGGGGCTTTTTAATAATAACGTTTCAAATTCATTTTTTTAATTTTTATTCTCAGATAAAATTTATAATTTTTATAACATTTTTTTTATGTTATGGAAAATATAAAATATCCGGCTAAACGTCTAAATGACCTGTATCCCAGTGTGTATTTTCATAGCAATATATTTTCAATTGAATAATAATTTTTTTGTATAAATAAATTTAAATAATTTAAAATTTATTTATACTTTTTTTTTTTTTTTGTGTTATATTTTAATAAATTTCCATGGATTTTATTTTTTGAGCCATACGAATGTGAGAGTGACTTTCTCCTCTTCCTTCTTCTCTTTTCTTTTATCGATAACTTTTTAATTTTTTATACATAAAAAATTTAAAAAATAAAATATTATTCATTTGATTACACATAAATAAATTGTTTGCTTTAATTTGAAAATTGAATTTTGTTTTTTATTTTACAATAATTAATTTCAATTATAAATTTTATTTTTAAATAAAAAAGCAAACAAATAACATATTTTTTTTGGATTATTGAAATTGTGTTGTAAATTTGTTGGAAAGTTGGGGAGTAGTTTAATATACAGTGCATTTAACCCGATCAATACACAATGTGCTAAACACCAATGGTCAAAGTTGCGAAATTCCCAATAATAAATTAACAATCGTAAAATTATTTGTTTCAATAATAAATAAATGTGGCGCTTTACGTATTAATTTATATATTTCTATTATTTAAACAAATAAAATCACGGTGATGTTATTTTTTCTCTCTATTAAAATTGATATAATGATATACATAATAACTATTGTTTATGTATTTTAAAAATTATTTTTTAATCGATATGAATTTAACATTAACTGGATGAGCACAACGGATAACAAGATCAGGAAGAATTCTTATATTTGCTGCAGATTCCATAGCTTCAAATTTAAAATTATGCAAAAGTCCAGCTAAAACTGTTTTCAATTCAAGCATTCCAAATTTTTGACCTGAAATAATATATTTAAATAATTAATTTAGTAGGTAATTTATTTTAATAATTTTATTACCAATGCAATTTCGAGGTCCAGCTGAAAATGGTATATAAGAAAATGGATGTCGTTTTGTTGTATTATTTGGCAAAAAACGATCTGGATCATAGACATTTGGTCGTTCCCAAAAATTTGGATCACGATGAGTATCGAAAATTTGAATATTTAAAATAGATCCAGCAGGTACAAAACAATGCTCTAAAAAAAGTCAATAGAATTTAAAAATTATTTTAATTTTTTTCCCTGAAGAATTTGATTATTTGATGAGCTTACTTAATTTTATATCTTCAGTAATTTTTCTACCAATAATTGGTACACTTGGATACAATCTTAATGATTCTTTAATACATCTTTCTAAATAAGAAAACTTTTGTATTGCTGAATATGTTAATTTTCCATTTGTTTCATTTAAAATTTCATCAACTTCTTGTCTAGCAAGTGTTTGAATATCTGTATGTTCAGCAAGTAATAAAATTGTAAAAAATAAACCCATTGCTGTTGTATCATGTCCCTAAATATAATATTAATAATCAATTAAAATTAAATATAATTATATACTATTTTTAAACTTACTTCAAAAACAAAAGTATCAACTTCTTCTCTAATTCCTTCATCATCAATTACTTGATTGTTTTCTGATGCAGCAATTAAAAGATCCAAAAATGCTAAACGTTTTTTTGAATTTTCATCTTTAATATCTTCAGTATTTTTACTATCATTACCATCAATTTTATTTGTAAATTCATTTAAATATATTCCTTTTGTTTCTTTGTGATATTTTTTACGTTCACCAATTATTTTTGAGGTAAAATTATGTAACGTTTTTAAAATATTTGTACATTCTTTGCCTTTTTCTGTCAATGAAAATATCCATTCATTTTTTAACCATGGACGTACAGCTCTATGAATAAATAATAATTAAAAATAATATTTTATAATTATTATTTTTTTTTTTAAATAAATACCTGTAGTAGACCATTAAACCAATTTCATAAATTGATTTTCGATAATTATCCTGATCAATTGATTTTTTATCCACAGTAACTCCCATTGCTGTTTCTATTTTTTTTTTAAATAAAACAAAAATTTATAATTCATTATGATGGAGAAAATGAATAATCAATATTTATTTATTTTTCATTACCACATATTGTGTTGAGAGTAAATTTACTGAGTATCGGAAGAAGCTCTTTGACAACTTCACCAGACGTTGATTCAATTTGAAGTGTTTCAATTAAATTTTTCGTATGTTCAATTAATGTTTGTGAAAATTCTTGTAGTATATTAAAATGAAATGCTGGAGTTAAAATTTTCCTTCTACTACGCCATTTATCTCCTTGAATAAAAGTAATAATGAATTTTTATATTTTTTTTTTAATATAATAAAATGATAAACAATCATTACCTTTGCTTGTTAAGAGCCCTTCTTTTAACCAAGGATGAAGTAAATCATAAAAGACATTTTTTTCAATATTTTTTGTACTGCTGAGAATAATCTAAAAAAAAATTTTACTAGTGTCTTTTTAATTTACATATTAAGTAGATAATATTCTTACCTCAACATCATCTGGATGATGAATATTAACAACTGGCCAATTAACTATCCAAAATTTAGCTACTGGATAATAGTCTCTTCCAATTCTACGAAAAAAATGCCAAATATCCTCTGACATAATGAGGAAAAAAAATATAATAATTTAATCAATAACATTTATGTAATTCCAAGTAAATAACTTTAATATTTTATATTTAATTTTTACAATAAAAAATTAATAAAGTATTTGAGTGATTATGAAAGAATAATATCATTTCTATAAGTCTGTGTAGTAGTAATTATGAAATAAGTCAAAGATGACTTGACTTTATTATCTGTATAAAAATTTAATAATTTTATGCACGCGAATTCTTAAAACTGTCATTACAAAGATGTTCCATTATACTGTTTTGAAAATTGAATAAACAAATAGAAAAAAAAAAAAAAAAAAAAAAAAATACTTAGTATCACGCACACATAAATTAAATTTATTAACTTGAAAATACATATTGATAAAAGTACTTCATATAAACATTAATTATTAATAAAAAAAAAAAAAAACTTGTAGATTTATATAATACAAAATTGGTATTAATTAAAATAAATAAAAAAATTTTACCAAGTGGTACCAAGACATCAAGAGCGTTTCCAATAATTGGGTATGATTTTGGTCCTGGAATTTTAGATATATATTTTCCTCTTCTATTGTTGTGAATATAATAATCATATGCCAAAAGTATTGTAATAATAGAAACAAAAACAAACGTTAAAATTGTTATTAATTCCATTTTAGTTCAAATTCAGAAATAGATTTTATGAAGAATATAAGTTGATTCGTGACAATAGTCAACTAGTAACTGGCATATAGATGAGTTTGCTATTAGAAGTAAATTGAATACCCCACCATATATTTGCAAATTTTTTTTTAATTATGTAAAACTAATATTATGTTTTAAATGAAAAATATCATGTCATTTATACAACAGTGACAAAACAAATATTTTTTTTTCTTTATATTTATAAATAATTACTTGATAGAGGCCTCAACGTAATATAAATAAATATATTTATTGCATTTATGTTGTTAATGAAGTAGAGACATTGATCCTCTCATAAACGTTATAATTTTTTTTTTTTTCGATTATAATATTGTAGAGAAGATTTCGAATAGAATAATAGAAATTTCGAATGACTTACTGAAATAAAAAAATGTTTGTGAATTTTTTTTTTTTAAATCAATTAAAACAACAACAATTTTACAACAACCTTTGTATTTCTTAGATTTTTTTTATTTTACATCATACTAAATTTAATGATAATTTAAAAATTTTATTATCGTTTTTATGGAAAATAAATTCACCATTGTAAAGTAAATAATTTATAAAATAAATTGATGAAAAAAAAAAAAGAAAAAAAAATGATCTAAAAAAAGTTGTAATTCAATCTTTTTTTTTTTGTTTTTTCAAAAAATTTTTACGGTCTTTATAAGATAAATTCAAATAGTGAGCAAACAACACTTTTTTATTTTACAAAAAAAAAAAAATTTAATAAGCCTATTTATTTTTAATAAATGAAAAATTAAAAAAAAAAAAAAAAAAAAAACTTCGTTTAACGCAAAAATATTATTTAGTAAATATTTGTTAATTATTTTTTTTTTTTTTTTTTATATTTTTTTTATTTTTTTTT
>JAPYYR010001936.1:0-13081 GCA_030523065.1 Aphidius colemani
AAAATGTAGTCGGATTTTATCGTATTTAATCACTTTTTATATGGATAAAATTGAAAATGATGTCTAATTGTTTGTTTAATGTTTTAAAATAAATAATTAATAAAACTAAGCATCTATTTAATATTAATTTGACTTTATTTATTCATTTAATTGTGTTTTAATGTTTTTTTTTAACTATAGTTAGAAATAAAAATAATTCGAGATCCAATTAGTTAATAAATATAAGTATTTAGCTATATGGAGAATCAGCTCTAGCCTAGTAAAATTAAAATTGTTTAGTTAATGCATTAAATTAAAATAAACAAAAAGTTTATTGTCAACAATATGAGAGTTGAAATAATAACTGCAATAATTTTCTTCATCAGTAAATTTATATTTTGTAAAGATTTATTATTTCATTATATATATTCGTTCATTTTTTAGTATTAATTAATTATTACATGTAAATATTATATACATTTATGTATTAGTATACGTGTAGAATAATCAAAGGTGTATGGAAGAAATGATTCATGTAAATTCGACAGATTACTAAACTATTTATAAATTATAATAACTATTATTAATTTTTATCTTTTTCTTCTTCTTAAAATACATGTTAATTTTCATTATTTTATTCGTTTATATTAATATATTTATATAATTTTTTTAATTTATAAAATGCGGTTTTTTTTTATCGTAGATAACGGTTTTATTCTCTAATCTTCGGTCTCATATTCTCATTTTTTAATTATTTTTTCTTTCAGTCAACGAATGCCACGATATGCCATACTCGATTGTGATATGTTCATTCGATTTATGCACCGCGTTTCACTCCACTGTATATTCAAAAAAAAAAAAAAAACTGTAATTCTTTTTATATTAATAATTTATTATTCATCAGGTACCGATCTAAACCATAAATTCATTGGCTGATCGTTAACTTGGCATCTTAATATCATTTATCACTCACGTCAATCGAAAAAAAAAATTAATTTTAATTAAATTAAATTTAATTCATGAAAGTTCATCAACTGTCGCATTAATGACAATTAATTTATCATTTTTTGTTTTGTAATTTATTCATTCCAATTGTTTATCATTAATTTTATCGATATATTATAATTTGCAGTCTTAAAAAGTAACGTTAAATTTTATAAACTAATTTTTTGCTAATTTGATTTTCCATTTTTCATAAAGAAGAAGAAGAAAAAGAAAAAAAATTTATTCAAAAATTTGGTTCATTTATTTTTTTCGACGTGAGCTAATTGATTTTGGTACATAGCTATGCATTTTTTTTTTTTTAATTTCATATACTTATATTTTAATCTGAAAAAAAAATCAATTTTTTTCGATGATTTTACATATTATTTCGATTTTTTTTTTTTTTCCTTATATTTTTCGTTTTATATAAATATCGCGGCTATTTTATAAATTTTTACGGCTTTTTTTTATCATGATTTTAACGTTAAAAATACATGTCTCGTTTAAATAAAATTATAGTACAATTCCTTCTAATTGCTCTGGATTTTTAAACTTTCCTTAGTTTTTTGTTTATTTTTACAAACTTAAATACGTAATTTATTTTTAACATGCTATTTTTTGTTATTTATATATTAATAGAAATTTAATATTATTATTTTAATTGTGATATACAAAATATAAGGCCATTAATACACTGACTAGACCAGTTTCATAGACGCTTTCAAACACGATTTTTAATACTTAAAAAAATTAGGATTCTATTTTCATTTTAATAGTAAATTTTAATCGGTTATTCTGTAAACAAAAATAAACCATATAGTATTTAAATAAATCAAAAAATTTAACAATTTTCATCATCATTACGTTATGAAAGCTCTAGTTCTCAATAAAAAAAAAAAAAAAATGGAAGAGGACGGAGGTTGGCGGACAATTTTCTAATTACATTGTTTGTTTGTTTGTTTTTCATTTGAAATACATCACAGATGGTTAATATTATAATATTAATTATTAATGAAAAAATCTCAAGTTTAATTTGATGATTTTCCCAAGTGTAAAAACAAGAGCAGTCATAATTATTCTTGATGATTTATATAATTTTTCCGTTGACAAATAAAGCCATTTTTAAAGAAATAATATCGAAAGAAAATATATATATATTATTTACGAGTTTTGAAAGCGTCGAACAAGTCACTTTTTATCAAAAAGTGGTAGTTTACTTTTAACAGCACCTTCACAAACAACAAGTCTTTGTGCTGCTGATATATTACACATTGGTACATTACCATCAATACTAGCCCGTAATAAACTAATTCTACTTGGTATTGCTTGAATTTTATGCTCATGACCATGTCTCATACCCTCTTGCTTTCTTTCAAAATAATCGACAATTTTTGATATCGTTTTACTTGATGAACTTATACCATTAAAACGCTCATCCCAACATACTGAATCACCACCACCAATACTTGCAATATCCTCTGATGAATCAGTGTATATTGAACTTGTACGATGATCATCAAGTAAAAATAAACTACTTGCTGCTGAACTACTTAATGTTGATGCATGACGACGATGTGGTGGTTCTGGACTTAAATCTTCACCAACACAACTCCAAAAACCAGATTCACAACTTAAACGACGACGTGGTTGTTCCCAACCTTCACGAAATAAAGGATGGGCAAATAAATTTACTGCACCTACTTTTGTTGTAACCTGTAATTCAAATATTAATTTTAATTATTTATTTATTGTTTATTTATAAATATATATATATATATTTTTTTTTTAAATACCTTTTTTTCCCATTTTTTACGTGCTGTTGGACTACTTGGTTCTGAGCTCGGTTTTTTTCTATCTAATATTTTAGAAATACAATCATTTTTAACATTTTTAAATTTCCCACAATCATTAACACTCTGTCTAACATCTTCAAGTGATGGTAACTCTAAACAGCTTGAAAATAAATCACCAATAATTTTTTTAACACCATCAAATGCATGAAATGGATTTTCAGTTGTTGGACGATAATGTGGATCTCTACGACTTGCTATTTCAGCAACACGTCTTGTTGAATGACAACGTGCTTTATCTGATGGTGTTGTTATATCACAATCACAACCACGTCCATCTGCTGATAAACTACGTAATCTTGATGTACGTCTTTTAATACCTCTTGATTCTCTCATTATTAATTCATCAATATTTGTTAACAAATCATTATCATCTGTATCATGTTTACTTGTAATATTTCTTTCTTTAAATTCAATTATTAAATCATCAAGTGTTAATACTATTTCAGGAAATAATGGACGTGATCTTGGTTCATACTAAAATAATATTAATATTATATGAAAATTAATAGTAATAATAATGAAAATAATAATAATACATTTATTAATTGTAACTCACTGTACAACAATTGAAAGCGAGTTGTAAAAATGCAGGTGGTGGATCAGCTGACGCACATAATTCAGCAACAGCAAGATAATCAAGACCAAAATTATCAGAACGTGGTAATACATCTGGATCAGCTGGTACACGTCCAATAAGTTCACAAACAACGATACCAAATGAAAATACATCTGATCTTTGATCATACCATTGTCCTTTTAGACATTCTGGTGACATCCAATATGGACTACCAACTGTACTCAATCTATAGCCAGAACTTGGATCTGGTATTTTAGCAGCAAGACCAAAATCACCAACAACAGCTGTTAATTCATTATTTATATCATTATTTTTTTTAATTAATACATTTTTTGAGGTCAAATCACGATGAAATATTCCACGACTGTGTAAATATTCCATGCCCTTGGCAACATCTCGAGCAAGGTTCATTCTTGTCAGGTGACTTAGGGGCGTATGTCTTGACATAATCAGTTGTTCCAAACTTCCACCATTTATGTATTCAGTCAATGCATGAAGTTGACCCTCATGAACAATAACACCCATGAATCTTTTTTTGTTTTGTTGAGAAAAAGAGAAAAAAGAATTATTAATATTTCAATTATTAATAACAAGTAGCTTGATATATATGTATTTTCTTTTTTCAAAATTGTAATTGAAATAATTAGAGTTAAGAATATGACAAGTGTTTTTTTTTTAATTTTATTTCGAACAGTCAACAGGTTCATTTCCGTATAAAGTCACTTGATGACCTTGACGTGTCTATGTAGGATCAAGAATCGAAGGTTTCTGACCCACTTGGCCACCACAATCAAGCTCTTGCACAATCGTACAAAAAAAATAAATAAATAAACAAACAAACATACTTTTTTTTGTTTATTTAATTTTTCGTTTTTAGTCATGAAATATTGTTGTTGTTAATTGTCAAAGAAATAAATTATTTCTATGGGTTTTTTTCCTTTTTGCTTGACTTATATAAGTCAAATGAAATTTATTAATTATTCTCAGTCAAAGATGATTGATTGATTAGCAAATTAATTTACTTCAACGAAACGAAACGTTTATAAATTCTTTTTGCGAAAAAAAAAAAAAAATGGAAAAATTCAAAATGAAACTTATTCGTTCTGATTTCTACCCAGCAAAAATCTTTACACGGTAAATCAACTTTACGATTTCATTAAATTTAGTTGTATATTTATTCTAAAATGAAAATTTATATTTTTTTTTAATTAAAAGTGTTTCACGTCAATTTGTGAAATCATGTAAAATATTACATTTGACATGAGACAAATAATAAATTTTAAAAAATGTTCTTTTTATTATAAATAATATGCAATAGTCAATATTTTAAATAAAACAGAAAGCTGAGTGTTTATTTAAACGAGGACAAACAAGTAATTTTTCATTTTTGATAAGACATTTCCAATTATCAATAATCATTTATTTTTTACCTCAAAAAAAAAAACAAAACGAATATAATAAAAATAAAATTTTTCTCGCAAATAGAATTTTAAGTGGGCCAAATATTTTATTGATAAAAAAAAATACAAGATAAATTTACGAGCAATATGACTTTTGTTTACAAGATGGTAAAAATAATCTCACAATGATGTGAATAAATTTTTCTTTATATTTATTATTTTTTTACAATCTGGGGCATAGAAGGACCGTGATCCCTGTTCCACAACATGAATCGAAAGTTAATAGTCTAGATAAGCAAAAAAAAATATATAATACATACAATTACGCACATATGTAATGAGTAAAAATGTAAAAAAAAAAAATAAAGATAACGATAAAAGAAAAACAAGTGGGCATAAAAAAAATGAGTAATAAAATAAAAACGTTATTGCTGAGTTTTAAAATAATTTACAAATATTTACTAGACATAGCACAGACACTGACCTCCAAACGTCACATTGAATGATAAAGATAATAAAGGTGTAATGATAAATAACAATAGCAAAAAAAAAACAACAACAGCATGATTAATATCACTAATAAATCAATCAATAGTAACATCATCAACTTGTGTTTTCTTTTTTAAGTAATTTATTCACCTGAGTATGTTAGGATGACTTAGTTTATTCATCAATTGTACTTCTTTCAGCATATTTGGCCTATTTGCAGGTAGCTGATTCATCTTTAGTACCATAACTTGTCCCGTTACTTTATGTGTTACCTGAAAAAATAGAAAATTTATCATTAAAAAAATAGTGCAGCTTTGTAAATTATGTTGAATTAAAATTTAAATATAAATTATTTTAGATTTAATTAAATGTGAATTGATTTTAATTTATAAACATTTTTATCATTGATTAATTTGATGATTTTAATTTTTTTTTTAAATATAGATTGCCAGATATACTGCACCCACTTTCAGTTCCTATTACAGAAAAATAATTGATCATCAGAAAGAATTAAAAAAAAAAAAAAACATTCCAATCAACAGAGCGATACATTAATGGTAATAAAAAAAATTGAAAAAATTTATTTCTTTTTTTTTTTTTCTCGAACAACAATTGTTTATTGATGGTAAAAATTAATTTGTTTTATTATGGAGAAATTTGGTTAATAGGATGGTGAAATTTTTGGATTAACGTGTAATTAATGTGGCTTTCATTCATCAATGGAATGTGAATATGTCAATGAATTTATTGGCAATTTTTTACTCTGATTTTGTGTATTAATATTATCACACGGTTGGTGAAAGTCGATGAGATTTTTATAAATATTTTATCATTATTTTCCCATAGTATTGTTGGTAATTTAAATTTTATTTATAAATTTTTTTTTAAATATTGACAGTTTAGTAGGTGGTAGAAAATTATTCAGCAATTTTTTTTATTTTAAATTGGCATTGATGACCTCTTTCTATAAATTTTAATTTTTAAAATTTGTAATTTTATATTGAATATTGTGATGAAATATCTGGACGCTTAATTTAATAAGAAATATTGATTGACGTAATTTTAGAACATAATAATCAATAAAATAATAAAATGAAAAAAAATCATTAAATTATAATAATTATAAATAAAGTTATGAAAAAAAAGAAAATGTAATAATTTAAAAATAAAAAATTATCGTTTATTTTTACGATTTGTTTAATTTAAATTTGTGGAATTGAAATTGCTAATTAGTTTTAATTTAATGGATAAATAAATTCTTGTTTTTAATTATTATTTTAAAATTTTTTTTAAAGCTGGCTTTTGTTTATCTTGAAAATTTCAAGTTTTGAAAATACACGAGTGCGAAAAATCATGAAAGTGCAGTAAAGAATCTTGGCGTTATTCAAAAGACTATATCCAGCCAAGATTCCTTGGCAGTTACTGACTTAGTTGGAAGTCATCCAAATGATGACGAATTCAAAACGACGACCGGCAATCACACTTGCATGCGGTCTCATTCTGGTAAACACATTTGAAATGTCAAAAAAAAATATAATAAATACACAATATTAAAGAGTTTATAAAAAATTACAATTCAGATATAAAAATAATTCATTTTAATTGATAAATGATACATCAACATGTCAAATAATCAAAATAAAAATTAATTTTCTACCATCAAATTAATGATGATTTCTAAAATAAATAAATTTCATAAAATTAATAAAATTAACAAGACATACTGTAAATAATAATCAATATAAAATTTCACAACTTTATAAAAATATTAAAATCTTTTTGATCATCTTGTACTTTCACCTTTCATAATTAATAAATTAAATTTTTTATTATTTATAACAAATATTTGTGTACTTATAAAATTTGTAAAAGTTATTCGATTAAAAAAAAAAACCAAATTAGTTAAATAATAATAATAAATAAATGAAAAAATATATATAATTTATAATCAGTAAAATGCGTGCAGCCAAGAAGATGCATGATCATCTTGAAAGATATCATGAACACGAAAAATAAATAAAATAAAAAAAAAATCAACGAACTTTCATATGATTTCTAAAATTCAACAACTTCCGATGCATTTATAATTTTAGCCGGAAGTATAATATACATGTGTAATTTTTTTTTATATTTTTAAATTATCAACACTCGTAATATCTCAAGAATAAATTACCATTGACTTCAAGGTCATTAATATGACCCTGAGTAATTTAATTTTAAATCAAACAATTTAATTTTTTTTTATTTTCATTCTTAATTGAGATGTTGACGATTTTATTTACCACTGATTGATCAATTTTTTTTTATTCTCAATAGACAATGACATTTTTTTCTGACTCATCAACCGATTAATCTATTCTGTAAATAATTTGCAAACCTTTCCTACTTAACAACTCAATTTGTAAATTAAATAAATAAAATAAAATAAAAAAAGAAGAAATTACTTGTCATCATTTGTAAGGGCAAAAAGCTCATTAAAGCTCCAAATTTCTTGATCTTGTAAAACAATTAAATAACCATAAATTATTATAAAATTATCAAAAAAAAAAAGAAGTTTTTTTTCTCAAATGATGCTACACAGAAAGGTGTACAAGTGTAAGTCTCATTAGAGAGTGTTCGTACTTCATAAGCACCAAGGCGTGACCGGCTTTCACGTCTCTCTTTAAAATTCTTAAATAATTTTTTATTTTTTCATCATTACACCCTCGGGAAAATACCAGAGAGTCAGAGACTGTGTGTATTTCAGATGTGTTTTAAAAGAAAAATGTTAATGAAAATAAAAAACCAACAATAAAAAATAAGCATAAAAAAATAAAAAAAAGCAAGACGAGTTACTCTAGCTTATTGGAATAATAACCAAGGTCGTTTCTAGCAAACGAGTTACGTCTTCGTTGAATTACTTGTTGGTAATAAAATTTAATATTGATCAATCGATCAATGGGATCGTAATACCTCTCTATTTTATTTACCGCAAGTGCTATTTGTTTTTTATTTCCCCATAAATGTATGTATTTTTTTAACGATAGAAATGGAAAAGATTGTAGATCTTTTAAATAAATAAAAAATATATATGCTTAGATTTTTTTTAGGAAACGGAAAAAGCGATCCATACGGGTCAATCGGCTTGTTCTCAGTCGAAGTAACTCGAAACGCTCGGGTAACAATATGCTCGAGGATGCGGCAATTATTATTTTATTTATTTATAATTATTATAATAATATATTTTATTTTTTTTTAATACGGAAGTATTGCTAATTTTATTTAATAATATTATATTTTTTAAATTGCATTGTATCATCTTTATGAATTTATTTTATTCTTTAGTTTTTTTTTTAAAACAAAATGTATGAATTTTAATTGAATTATTCATGTTGAGTAATATTCTGACATTGAATTATGCAATAAAACATTCCACCGAAATTTAGACGCCAAAAAAAATTAAATAAAAATTATACACATTATTTAAAAACAAATCAGGAATTTTTTTTTTTTTTACAAAAATAATGTATTATGAAATTTAAAAAATTATTTTATACCTTTCACTCGTTTTTTGTTGTTTTATTTTTATAAAATTGAATCATTATTTAACTTATTTTCTTTAAAAATTTTATATATTGAATTAGGACATTATTTTTGGCGAAATGACGTTACCAAAATTTATTTATTTACTTGAATTTTTAGTATGTTGTTGATGAAATAAAAGAAAAGATGTGAAAATAAATTATTGTGGTTTTTTGTTTAAAGAAAAAAACGTAGTTAGATGATGATGATGATGATGATAATAATATGGTTGGTTAGGTGTTGGTAGTTTTCAAAATAGATTGCGTGGGTAAATGTCTTTTCTTTTTATATTTTTTCATCTTTGCATATTATTTTATTTTTTCTTATTTAGACAGATGCAACTTGACAAAATTATTCCAAAGCGAATAGTCACGTTGGTATATTTATTTTATGTTTCAAATCAAATTTACAACGGTTCGTCAAGCTGATCATTCTTCCAGATCAATAGACACTATGAAAAATCGATTTATAATTTTTTTTTAATTTGATAAATTATCATTGATATAATAAAAATAATTGTCATCAACTTCCTCAACGTAACGATTATTACCTGATCAAATTATCAAATAACAAATTCAAAATTTACTCGGTCTCAACTGTCTTATACTGTCTATATATGCCAATTGTTAATTAACAAAAAAAAAACAACTAAAATAGAATAAAAATAAACAAATGTACTCTATAACAATGTCAATAATTGTTTTTTATTTTTTTTTTTGTTCACCTCGATGTGTCAGTGACTCTTTGTTGACTAAGCAACTTTGAACTGCGTTCAAGGCTTTCCATATATATATTTTTTTAATTTACAAAAAATGACTAATTAACAATAAAAATATTATTATTTAAACATTTTATTTATTTTCAAAGAAATTATATTTGTTATTTTTCGTTTTTTCATTGGCATAATATTAATTCATGTCACAGAATTGTCAATGTCATCAAAATACATTGTTTAAATAATTTATTAACCACGTAGAAATTAAATTACGATCAAGGTTCAAAAATCCATCGTGATTGTTGATAAAATATTTTAGATTCATCAAAAAAATTGATGTTATCAAAGACAAAAAATACATATCATGATAAAAATTTAGTCAAGCAACAATGTAAATTGATATTTATAAAGAAAATGATTTAAAAAATGTTTATTAAGCTTTTAAAGAAAAAAAAAAAAAAAAAAAAATGTTAACATGTTCGTAAAAGATGATATTACACGGTTTAGTCACAATGTTGATTAAACATTGAGGAAATATGTGTTCTTATCATAATTCTACTGATAACAGTGACCGCATTTAAGAATAATTTTTAAAATAAATTTCTGCTTAATCATGTATTCAATAAAAAAGATAATAAATACTGATAAAAAAATGCAAAAAACATACCTTGAAAACTTCAGAAAAAAATCCAGAACCAATTTTTTCCATATAAAAATCATCAAGACGATTTAATGATGCAACAGCATGTCTTAATGCTTGACAAGATGCACCAGTTCTTCTTTTAGATGATGATGTTGATGACGATGATGATACTGTTGATGGTGTTGATGTAGCTGTTGTCATTGCTAAGTTAACATCATCAGCATGATATTTATCAAATAAATATCCTGTATTAGCAGAACCTTCAAGCTCAGTTGGTCTCCATAAGTCTTTTGTTTTTTCACGATCTTTATAGCATATTGGTGATGATTGGAATTCAGTTGGTAAGTCTTGAGGTAAATAACTATTTATTGAATTTTGTATATTATCATTAGTACGTTTTTCTTCATCTCTTTCAGCAGTGTTATCATCTTGATTATTATTGTAATTATTTGATTTTAATTTAATTAATTTTTTCGAATGATTTATTGGTGTTGATGTTGATGTTGTTGATGAACATGATAATTGACGATTATAATTTTTACGTCTATTATCAATTGTTTTAAACATGTTTATTGACTCATAAATATTATTTGTTGATGACTTTTTATAATCATTATTAGCACCATCAATTTTTATAATTTTATTATCATTTTTAATTATATTTGGCACAATATTATTACTACTGTTACTATTATTTTTATCAATTAATAATTTTTTTTTATACATTATTAAGGTATCATTTATTGGCTCATTTATAAATTTTAAATTATCAATTTTATTATTATTTATCATCATGGAAGCACTACAATGATTATTTAATTTATTAGTATTATTTAGTTCTGTAAAATTTGGATTTGATTGACATTTATGAATTGTCGATATTACTATTGGTTTTGATGATGATGATGATGAAGATGATGTTGGTGTTGTTGCTGCTGATGTTAATCTTGGATAGTTAATATTTTGATTATCTTTTGGTATACTTTTTCCAATGTCAGATACAATTGTTGTTTTATTATTTTTAACACGCCATGCTTTCATGTGTTCATCATTATTTATTAATATATTTTTATCATCACTATTAAAACATGATAAACATGTTGTTGCTGTTGTTGTATTTTCAATTGTATTTTTATTTAAATTTTGTGGTACAGATGTATTTGACAATGTTGATACGTTTCCCAACATTTTTATTGTATTATTATTTATTTAATAATATTGTATAAGACTTGTCGTTATGTCTGTGATTAAATGGCTGCATTGCACCAAAGGTAATTATTGTCCCTCAGTTTAATTCACTCACACACAAACCAACAATGAGCACAGACAAATTAATCAGATAAAATACTGAATTAAATAAATTACAAGGAAAAAAAATATCCATCAAATCCACTTGGTTACATTGAAGGATAAAATTAAATATTTTTTTTCACTTAGAATGTCACATTTGTATGTTTATTATTTTTTGACATTTAAAACGTCAAATTCTTTATTTATTTTTATTTAATTTTCTCAACAATAAAATATGAAAAAAATTAAAATTTAGAAGATTTTTTATCAATTGTTATTAATTATTGTTCATTTTGATAATTAATTTTTCATAGTTAACTTGATTTACATCAAAAAATATAAATAAATTAGGAAGACATTTCAACACTTGCTCTAACACACTACACACAAAATAATAATCACAATTTAGCTGTCAAAAAAATATATAATTAACAATAAATATATTCAACAAAATTATTTATTATTTTTCGAGTATTTAAATAATCCAAAATAATAAATAATAATATAAACAACAACACTTAATTGTCAAAAAAAAATTATTTAAATTATTATTAAAACAATAATTAACACTTTGATTTTAGGGCTTGTTAGGGCTGTATATTGTTGTTAATATTGTTGTTGTTTTTTTTTTTTTTTTTTTTTTTTTTAATTATTTTTTTTTTTTTTTTTGTTTTTTTTTAACGCTTGACAGCAGCCATTACAGTAATGCGATGCCCAGAATTTCGAGGACTGCGACGTCTAGTGGCAGTATTCGAACTTTTGAATCTTTTTTTTTTTACCTTTAATTTATTTATAATTTTATCTCACTTTTATAAAGGTATATTGTTGACTTTTTTATTCACTCACATTACCCCCTACTATTAAATGGATAATGTTATTTTATTATTATATTTCTTACTCATATTTTGTGGCCTTCTTTTTCTGTTACATTTGGCTTTTATCATCTCTCCTCTCCTGGCTCTTTTTTTTTTCCATATTTATTTAAATAACACACATGCATGAGATAACGTTAAGTATATAAAATATATAGTAGAAAAATTGCAGGTACTTTGGATATGTAATGATATGAAAATAATAATTAAATAGTCAAGTCACGTTTGTCTTTGATATTTATTCCAATAACAATTTGGCCCATTGAAGCCTCTGATTGTCAAAGAAACCTCTCGATATACCAATTTTGTCAACAAATTTAATAATAAAAAAAAATCAGCTAAGTTGATGTTGAAAGAATAATAAAATTTATATAATAGATATTTTTTATTTCGAAAAATTCAATAAGCTGTATTTATTATAAACAATTTAATAAATTTCGAAATTTTTTCTATTATTTCGATTGTTGGGTTTTGTTTCTTATTTTAATAAATTAAATATTTTTATTGTTAACAAGCAAATAGATATAATTTTTATTTTTTTCATATATAAGTTGATTAATCCATCTATATTTTCTACGAATGTTTTTTTGTTTTTGTTAAAAAAAAAACATTAAAACACAATTAAATAAATAAATAAAGTCGAATTAATATTATATATATGTTAATTTTAATTAATTATTAATTGTAAAACATTAAACAAACAATTAGACATCATTTT
>JAPYYR010001937.1:0-16147 GCA_030523065.1 Aphidius colemani
ATTCTCGACTTGGTCCATTGGGACATATGACCTTTCTAACGAATAATCCCATAGTTAGACCGAATTTCCGTAAATATCGCTTATACCCTGAATTTTCTAAAATTGACATAGTCTTTCACCAATAACTTTTTTTTTAATTGAAGAAAATTTATTCCGAGTATTTTTCTAATAGAATAACATCATTCTAGACTTGGTCCATTGGGACACATGCCCTTTCTAACGAATAATCCCATAGTTAGACCGAATTTTCGTAAATATCGCTTATACACTGAATTTTCTAAAATTGACACAGTCTTTCGCCAATAACTTTTTTTTTAATTGAAGAAAATTCATTCCGAGTGTTTTTCTAATAGAATAACACTATTCTCGACTTGGTCCATTGGGACATATGACCTTTCTAACGAATAATCCGCGCCAATCGGTCCAGTATAATAAAAAAGCCAAATTCTAATTTCTAGAAATGTTAATTAGATATTTTGCAGAAATTATTTTCGGAAATTTTCTAAACAATTACGAGAAAGTAAATGAAAATATATCAATAATTATGATGTTTATACAAACATCTTTATCGGAAAATTAGATGATATCAAAAGCAATTTTGACGTGTACCTGACATAGGAGAAGCAAAAGTTGCTCGAAAGCACGATCTTGACGTAGTTTATATAGTTTTGTATAATAGTGTATATAGACAAGGGGAGTTTAGATATAGAATAGGGTGGTGTTGTCATGACTACATTGAAAAGAAAGGCGGGGCAATCAATACACCCTCGCAATATTCATGCATCATTCTATGTATATATTCATCATCAAATAAACACACGCACGCATATTGTTTGTGTTCTGATGTATAAAATATATAACACAATGACATGTCTGCAGACACCGCAGAAATAGAATATATACACTGAGATACACAATAAGAGAAGAAAGGAATAATAAATATTTATTTACGTATAATGAATGTTAAGCTATTTTCATTCATATATAATTTTTTTGTCATTTTTTTATTCATAATTACATAGTAATTAAGTCTGAAAATTGGTCAGTATATAAAGCAAACCCCCCTAAATATTATATAAATAAATTAATAAATTAAACAGAAATAAATGAAATATTATTGCGAAAACCAATCAAATGACTTCAAGGGAGACTTCATTCTCTTTTTCATAATAGGAGAAAAAATTGAAAATTTAATTCAATTTTTAAACATGATAATTGATGATTTTTTTTTTTAGATTGTATATGTATATAATAATGCTACATCATTTTAATATTTTTTTTATAGAAAATAATTTTCGAAATTTTTGGTAATCCACGCCTCTTGTGAGAATAATACAATAATTTTTAAGGTGCAAAAAGATGAGTTTGTATTTGTACGTGTGAATATGAGTTTATTATATATTTTTTTATTTCATATATAACCAATGAACCCAGCCAAATACAATGACAATGGAAAAACCATGTGGAAAAATACTTCAACACAATTGACAACAATGTAACGGTCGAGTGTATCATTTGGTCGTTTATGATGTGTGGCCCATAGTCGTTTATCATTTTCACTTGTGTCGATGGCTATTTTTCATTGTATTTGTCTTTTCTATTATTATTTTCTGATATATAAAAAATAAATTGAATTTTTTTTTAAATAATATTATTTATGGTATATCTCAAGTGTTGATGTTTTGAGTTTTTAAATAGTAATTTAATTTTTTCCTTATTTCAAAGACTTGAGAATAAAAAATTAAATAAATTTATTACTGTATATAATCATGTGACATAAAATTATTTATTTTAAAAATAATTAAATTATTTTACGATTCTTTTATATAGCTAATTAAAAAAAACTAATTAATATACTTTCTATATTTATTTTAATAAAATTCGTTATTTCAAAATGAGCATAAAAATTATTATAAAAAAAAAAATAAAAAATACCATGATAAAATGTAATAACTCAGTTTTATTTCTGACACTTTAAGAATCTTGTATTTATAAATACAAAAGCAAGAACACCTGTCCAGGTAGGCACATCACGAAATGCACAATCTACTTCCAAGAATTTTTTTTGCTGTCTCAATGTAGGCTCCAGCCTGTCTACCATCATCAGGATCACCAGATCAAATACCATTGTTTTTTATTTTCATAAAAAACAATTTTAGTTTCTATTAATTCTCTGTCTGATCTCATTCAAGATATTTTCCAAAAAAATATTTCTTTTTACATCAATTTTGCATTCTTTTTGTTCTCTAATTTTCATTTGGGAATTGTTTTTTACTTTTTGGTTTGAGTAGATATATATCAAGTTGATTGTTACACATATTTAACGAATTCGCAACAGAGTGAATATGTATTATACTGAATGACACAAGATTTAAAGTTTTGAAAAAAATTCTAAAATCACTAGCAAAAAGTGACAGATGACCACATTGCATTTCTCGGCTTCATATCTTCTCAATTTCTCGCTATATAATTCCCGTAAAGTCGTTTAGGACAGGGAAAAAAATAAGGGGTCATGATGTAGGCCCAATGGGTCTCCCGCCGATTTTTTTATTCGTCCTGTTCGCGCGCGCTCACTCGACCTCACGATTTCTGTCTCAAATAAAAAATCAAATAAAAAAAAACAAAAGGTCCTTTTACTTTAGTTTTATTTTTTCGTATATCTTGTTTTATTTTTTTTTTTTTTTTCATTTTATTATATACTGCAGCGTTTCATGCATACCATTAGTCCGTCGAACATTTTAACAGCCATTCGACCTTTAAACTACTACGTAATTATTTTTTTTCTTCATCAAGTATAACGAGCAGAAATTTTTGTTTTTTTTAATTTTTATAAATATTAAAATCGTTAGTATATATAAAGATACTTGAATCGATGTTAAATTTGTCGCATTGATATATTATTTTCAATTTAGTTTTTTAATTATTTCACATGTGGCTCAATTTCATTTTCATATATGCCCAGGCTCTATTTAATGCTCGCTTGAATTGTAAGGGAGAAAAAAAATAATAATAAATGATTAATTATATAATATCTATGTATTTTTAAAGAATCATTATTTTTCTTTTCTTAATCTCTGATCTTTTTGAATTTTCGATATACTTGAGCCCGTGCTCTTTTGCCCTCTTTGCAATGAACTTGAAAGGTTTGTTTGTGTGGACCAATATGGGATGAAGAAAGTAAATGTATATACATACATAAAATTGGTAAGGTGGTCGTAAGATATCTTCTCGCATCCACGAGCGAGGACCGAGGATAATCGATCCCGCGCCTTACATTGTGTCCTTTTTTGTTGCGTTTGCCCGCAACGAAATATTATACCGTCGACCCCCAAAAACTTTTCGCCTGCGTTTCATTCGAAGACAAGAGGATATTCACCCATATACATATACTTTTTTTATTCTATTATTATTATAAATTATTATTATTTTATTTTTTCTTCTTATTATTTCATTCTTTTTAGCCAATTCAAAACCGTGAGATTTTCCATGGATTTTCGTGTTGCGGCAAGTCTTTGAACTTTCAACAATTAATTGACAATTTTTTTTTCTTCTCTTAATATACTTTTTTTTTTTTTTTTTTTTTTTTTTTTTTTTTTTTTTTTTTTTTTTTTTTTTTTTTTTTTTTTCGAATAATAAAAAGAATCAGAGCTTTATAATGAAAATAAAATAAAAAAAACATCTTATAACGTCGCAGAAGACCAAAAAATTTTATATAAAAAAAAATTCTAGATGAAAAATATAAAGCATATTATATTTGGCTAAAAAATGAATATTAAAATTTATAGATAAATGTATAACTTGTTATATTGTGAGGTCGATTGAATCGGCAACGAGGCGACGTAATTCTCGGTCAAGCGTATATATATTGCGCGAAGGAAAAAAAAATACAAAAAAACTGATTGCTAAAGCACCCTCGAGAATATATATAACTGCAAACCCGTAAGGGCTGTTTGTGACATACTCATCCCTTTCTACAACGCCCCACATAATATTATACTTCACAATAACTTGGTCTCTCTTATGCATGAATATAACGTGTCAATAAATACTTTGTTTCAACCCACCCAAACATAAAGTAACATTAATTTATTTTGAAAAAATATCGGAGAAAAGGGAAAATCAAAGTTTTGTTTTTCATAATTATTTTATCAATTGATTGATCATAACTCAAGTTATGATAATTTTTTTTTTTGATTTTCCCCGACTGTTTCACGACTTTTTTAAAAAAATTATTGTCAGCCAATGAAAAGACATATGACAGCGAAAAAGCTCATTAAAAAATACAGCATAATAAAAGCTCTCAATAAACGAAAAAAAAAGAAACTTTTTTTTAAAAGATCTTTGATATTTTGATGTATATAAAGTACTGGAAGATGATTTTATTGAGGCTCACACCCCACACCGGGTATTCCGGTTTATGCTCACTTCCGGAACCCACGTATATCCCCATAGAAAATTCACCAAGCATGGAACATAAGCATAGAGTTACCACCAATATATATATAAAAAAAAAATCAAAATAAAATAAAAAAGGGAAAAACTTGCGGGAGAATTTTTCGGGGAAGAAAGAGGGGAATAAGAGATATTATAGACGACGGATCTTGGAGGCACGATGATGATTTAGATTCAGTTGAGAATAGGGCTTTGTCCTTTCACACTGAAAACGTGATTGTTTGCATTATTTATGATAATGTCTCTTGGAATCTGATACACTCTGAGTAAAATAAAAAATATAGAAAAAAAAAAACTTCATATATAATAGAGATACAAAAACCGATAATAAAAAAGTATAAAAAATAAAAAAAATCTAAAATATATATATATGTCATTTAAATTTATCAGTAGAGGATTGAAATTTTTGCTATAAAAAAAAATATGAATTTACATTTATTCAATAAAATTATTTAAAAAATCAAAATAAATATAAATAAATTATTTATAATATTGTAAATAAAAAAAAAAAAAAAAAAAATCAGTGTTTTAATTTTAACTATAAATCTACTAATTATTTTTTTTATTTAAAATGGTATTTTTCAAATGTCTGCGTCAACGTCCGGGAACATGTATATACATCAGTATATATAATCGTTGGTTTATTTATTCGAGACTCGAGACGAGTTCAAATTGATATTACCAAACATACGTATATACACACTGGTTTAACAACATCGTGTGTGTCTGCCTGCCTAACGTCAATTAGTCGTTTGGATTTAAAACACACATCAACATATATTTTTTTTTTTTTTAAATTTAGCAATTCCAAATAGTTTCAAATAAAGTTCGACATCCCATTTAGCCATGTCGTTACAAAAATTCTCTCCAGTTTACAATTTATTTATTCATTTTTTTTTTTTTTTTTCTTTCAGCTTGTTATTCTTCTTATTATTTATTTATATTTATTATATTTTTTTATATACTTAATATATAAAAATAAATAAAGGTAAATTATTAAATGCAAAATCACATGTTTGTGTATTCAACAAATTGGTAATTTTTCCCTCATAGTTTTTCAGTATGTATATATATTACGATGAGACACAGTGGCTTTATTGATGAGATCGTTAATACGTATTGGAAGAATCGATCCATCGATCCATCCTCATCTCCATCATGATGTTTTGCTGATGTATCAAACGTCTATCCATCGCGATCGGCGACCACCCGATGCGATTTTACTCATTCAGTTTCTCTCTCAACAAATCACATTTATTATACTCTCATTTCTCTCTTTATATATAGTATTTAAATGGTTGTTTTTTCTTTTTTTCTTTTATTAATTTTTATTTTGTATTTTTATATACAGTCAACAGATTGCTTGAATTAATGTCCACAATATAAAGTTTTATATTAAAACTGACTTTACAAATGAGCTATACTAAATAATTTATCATGATTTTTTTCAATTTTCATATTTTATTCAATGTTATTAATTTTATTTCTATTGATGTTTGTTTATTTATGTAGGTCAGCGTCATGATAAATAATTTATTTATAATTTTTAATTCTATATTTAGATGTAAGATCTAAACCTCCCACGCTCTCAGTGAGAACATTCCATGCATACCAAAAAAACCCTCGTCCATTATTCGTTTGACTTGGGAATTTTGCAATCATAAACAACAAACAAACGTGTCATTTATAATACATCAAAAAAAAAAAAATAAATGAAGATACTAGAGGGATGGATAATAGTAACTTCGAAAAAAATTATCAATCAAAAATTTTAATACTAAAAGTATTATGTTTTAACGAAAAAAAAAAAAGATAAGCAGCTAAAATTAATCAACGTAACTTTGGATAATATTATTTTGGCAATCCATCTTGAATTGAAAAAAAGAAGCTTTAAATTATGACAAAAATTTATTAAATATAATAACGGTCATTTTTGGCATTGATAGTTTACAAAACTCGTTCGTCCACGCGTAAGGCGAAAAAAAATTCAAAAAAAAAAAAAAAAAAGAACACACATGGGATTTTTAAAAAGTTGAATTTATATTGATATATATTACTATATATGTGTATATACGTTATTCATAGTGAAATAAAAAAACGTAAAGTTTAGTTGTTTTAACTCAGCAGTGTGCATGCATGGAGATGCCAATAAATATGTCTCTTTGGTCGTCCATGCAATATGTATGTGGCAATCCGCCAACTCTTGGGTCGTATGAGAGAAATCCATCTACGTATATATGTTTACTCATGGAGACCTAAAGACTACTCTCCCATTCCATGTTGATTCTGTTCCAATGGTTACATATACACATATACAATGCCCACATTGGTTTTTATATATAAAAAAATGTCTCGACGTATTGAGACAAAATGAAATCGTTTCATACCAAAGATAAAATATTTTCTGGAGACATTCATAATAGCATGAGATTAAAAAAAAAAGAAGATGCTATAATATTTGTTTATGTATCACTAATTTACTTGAACAATATATTGATAATTTTCCTATTTTTCATCAAGTATTTAAATGGATATTTATTCAATTTTTTTGTTTCTTTTTGTTTTGAAATTTCGATATAAACACAGGACATGTACGGTAAATGTAATTATGTGTGTCTATATATACAGCTGGGGACAATTGTCTCGTTGAATCTGTGATAATAGACAAATGGAATTGGCATTGAGTCATGAAGGAGAGTAGATTTTGTTGACAACGACGATAGAAAGGTGTATGTATATATATTTTTGAAGGGGATGAAGGGAATGTTAGACACCAAGCTATAAGCATTACTGTGTGTTGCATTAAGTGTATACATATATAAACATACAGTAGTAGTTCAGTGGCAATGTGATCCTGTCGAGGACAGGACGTTGCCGCCCCCGCGATTACAGATGAGGACGAGAGAACGAACTGGAGATGGGGGACATCCCCGTAGTCATCTCTGTCAGTGACAGCTTGAAGGCCCCTCCTGTCGTCTCACCCTCAACAAATTCATAGTCCTCCCTTTATATCAACCTACCACCCTCTATCACCCTCTTGCCCTTTCCTCTCATGAAAAAAAATCCTCTCTTTGATATGTACATTTTTTTTTTTTTTTCAATTTATTTTTCTACGTTTTTTTTTTTTTATTGGACTGAAAATCATTGGGTTATTTTTATTTTCATGTATATTATTTTTTAATAGTTAATTATTTATTATGTGATATATGTATTTTATATTTTATTCATTTTTCTTTTGATGAAATATTAAAAAAATATTTTTAAGTGTTTTTTATTTTGATGACAAATAATTTCATGCAGGGTTGAAATAAAAAAAATAATAATAAAGAATAAAGGGGTAATACAAGCAAGCAACTTGCTTTAACCGTATAATTTTTTGACTTGAGAAAAAGCACAAGAACCCCAGGACCCCCACATTAAAATTCCGTAAATTATTTATGGCTTCATCTTCAGTATGATCATCTTCATTGTAAAACAAAACGAAATAAAAATAATTAAAAAAAACTAAAACAAGTAATAAACCGAATATTAAATAAAAAAAAAAAGAAGAATTTATATTTAAAAATTATTCGATATTCGTGATCATAACATTTGATTGTATTTATGTTTTGTCACCTCACATGAACCCGCGGCAAAAATATTAATTTAACATGCAAAAATAAGTTTTGAAATTAAAAAAATTATGAGTTAAAGAATAAGATGATAAAATTATATATACATATATTGAATGAACCAAAAAAATATATATAATAGTGTGTACATGTGTACGTATACATAAAGACGAGTTAGTAATTGGCGGTCAAGACAAATGGCCGCTGGTTATTTGCGCAGCATCTTTTGAATTAAAAGTCGTGAATTACTGGGTTCTCATTAATCTCACTGTGGCCCTGCGAACATTGCTCAACGGGGTGGAAATAAAAGTGTTCAAAAAGGGTAAAAATAAATATAATCAAAAAAATAAAATGTGAATATAGGTATAGAAAAATGAACAGAAGGGAGAAAAAGATGGAAGGATATGTTCTTGGAGACTGTTGCTACCGACTGACGCATTCACGGCAGGACGTAATCACCGAACAAACTGAAAGGTCCGCGGACAATTTCCATCAACAAGATTTACGTGGTCTGGGTACAATCAGCATCTCTTCCTCTCTTTATTCTTCATCTTTTTTATTTATTTATCAATTATTATTATTATTATATTTTTTTTTCATCATCTCGTACCAAGTGTAACTCATTAACCCTTTCTTTGCCTCATTATTTCTTCTCATTTTCCAATTCACTGATGTAGTTGACCAGCAAAGGTTATTATGCATTTACAATGTGCTGAAGAAGAAGCAACAATTCTTCGTTTTGTTTTTCTTTATCTTTTGTTAGCTGAAGTTGAAGTTGACTTGGATCCGGCTACTAGAAGTGCATTGGCTCAGCAGGGGGTCGCGAATACAAATTCAAAAAAATTTATTTAACAGTCTGACCGTTACCAACTTCAATATTAATATTTTTTATCTATATTTTTGATTCTAATGAAATTTAGAAAATTCTGCTATGGGGATGATAGTTTTAAAAATTATTACACCAGTTTTTAGAGGATGTAAATTTTTTTCAACTGGTCCCAGTAAATTTATCATAATAAATTTATGATAAATAAATTTTTAAATAAGATTTCAAAAATGTGTTTTCGTGTAGATATCTTTACATGTGCAATTTAGCCACGCTTGATTTAATGCTTATATATATATTTATGCATCAAACATATACACACAAGTTTATAACTTGAGCATATTCAGAAAATATAAAACCATATTCTATAATGCTTGTCAAGGCGCACCTTCATTCGTGAATACACATATTTGAACTCACATATTATGAAGCTCTAAATATATTTGCTTGCATACCTATGATTTTTTATTTTGTCAAACTTTTTAATGATAAAAAATTGTGTCTATTTGTTGATGTAAAAACAGAAAATTTAATTTTTTATTTTTTATTAAAAAGAAAAAAAAAAGATTATAGTTTTATTTAAAAAGTTTTGGGGTTAACCTTTGGCGTAATAACACCTTTGAGAAGCGCGTCAATCAAATGTTTTAAAATTCAGTGAGTTTACCAAGGAAGCAACTCTGTGTTCGTGTTAATGTCGACTGAGATGCAAACGAGTCTCTGAATTTAATCGTCCTTAACCCATGAATATATATATAAATAATATATTTGAAAAGTTATAAAAGATATAAAGCTTGCGTATATATATAGAGTGTGCTGTCTTGTGTTGAAGCAAACGAAAGAAATAAATTTAAAGCAAAGGATATATATATATTCGTTGCAAAGAGATGAAGGAGAGAATGAGGAGGACGATGCAGAATACTGTCGGTGGGAGTAAAGAATTTTAATTGCTCACCGGGGCAACCTAACAGGAAAAACAAAAAATTAAAAAATAAAATAAAGAAGAAGAGCTCATGGTTCATGGGCAAAAGCCAGAAGGGGTTGAGGTCTTGAAGGCATTTATGCCTTCTGAATCTAACTGTTGACCAGTGCCCAAGTTAAGTGCTATGCCAAAGAGAGAACTTTGTGGTAGCCAATGGAATCATATATCAACTACTACAACACACAGTAGGCAGAGATAACAAAATGGCGAATATTGTGATTAGTCTCTTCTTGATATGTATTTTTTTTTTTAATTAATATTCAACAATTTATATTTGTAAATTTCATCTAAAGATGAAATATAATTTAAACGAAAAAAGAATTTTTATCAATTTACTTGTAAATATATATATATAATTTGTAATTTAAACATTTTCATTTGCACATGTACATAAAGAATATACAACAGTTGATAATTAACGTTCATGCAAATTATGACCTATATTTATAAAAAAAAATAAAAATAAATAAAACAACACAAGATAATAATGTGTGAGATAAAAAAATATGTATGAAGCATGTGCAATGAGTTTAAAACATGGTGTTATAAGCGTAAATATATTTTTTTTTAAAATCAACAAACCACCTGCCCCCACGGATTCACTTGGTTATCGCATTCTCACAAAGTGCAGTCAGGAAGGTACCCTTTTTCGTATATATATACCATCTTGCCAGCATATATATGTGCAATATACCCGGGAAGCAAAACTCAGGCCAATGAGTATTACGGAAAAATAATAGCAAATTTGAAAAAAAATTTATTTTACCACTTGGAAAATAAATTTATTTATTACGAGACACCCTGTATAAATAAATAAACTTTTTGTTTGTTTATATTTTTTTATATTGAATTTAAAGTCACGTATGACATAGTGGCATGTCGGTGATAAAAAGATTAACAACTTCCGTAAATAGTTTTTGTTTTTCAATGATAATAGCGAATTGTTTTTTTTTCTTTAAATATAATTAGCAGTCGTTATATGTATGCATTAAGTTAGTTTTAAAAAAAGAAAAAAAATATGACTGGAATAAGTTGAGGGTGAAATGAGACATCGAAAAAGCTCAACGGGATATTTTGTGTAAATGAAAATGATAATTATATACAATGTAAAAGGCAACGGTTACACTGTGAAGTAAAAAACACTTGTGGCTGAACATATGATTTACTTGTACTACTTAGATATTATGCGTATGTAAACAAGCTGTGTGTGTTAATACGCAGTCATTGTATTATATACGCAATTATATATACAAGAAAATAGTATTTGTGTGTTCCTTCTTCGTATGATAGTTATTGCAAAAGAATTTTAAATTTTCAAGCAGGTGCATCATATGCACCAACAGCTGAGAGAATTCATAACCACCAGTCCACCCACACAAACACTTTTTTAAATATCTTTATGTACCCTTTTTATTTTCTCGACTTGAATTTACTTTATACCCCAGGGTACATGCGTATACACAAATGTTTTATTTATTATTTTGAGCATATCAAATTGAAAGAAAAAAATTATTTATAAGAAACGAAAAAAATAATAAGATACAGTGTAAATAATTTTTGTCAAATTGTCATTGATAAAAAATGATATAATTTAAATGCAGTATTGCTTTTTTTTTAATATTTAAATTTATGGGAAAAATAAAAATCATATATATATTAATTAAAATAAAGATGAGAGTAAATCTTGACGAAAAAAAAAATTAAGAGAATTTGAAATATTGGCGTGGGTTTTGAGGAGGCTGGGTAAAACTTAAACGTAATTAGCGTGAGCCTATCATTATGTGGTAGCGAGGCCACTCCCCCGTCACATTATATGTTTATAAATCAGCCAATTCGTGGGGCAGTAAAAGGAAAAAAAAAAAGCACTCAAACAAAAAAGGAAAAAAGTGATTAAAATATAAAAACAATAAAAAAAAAATATATAAAAATGCAAAAATATAAAAAATATGAAGAGAAACTAAATAAAAAATAAAAAAAAAATCAGGATTGGTTCCCGTTGAGATGCCCCAGCCAGGTATATGAAAGAATTCTTATGCTAATGATTTTATGACTTGGTAAACGAACGCTCGTCATATTGGCTTTTAATCGGAGATGAAATTTTCACATTGGGCATATAAAGACACACGGAAATCATTGCTTATTTCAATCATCAATTCTATTTTTTGAATTTTAATATTTTTTTTCTTCACGTCTTAGAAACACTTTATATACGCATCGTATGGACATATTAATATCCAATCGCAGGGGACAACATCAACCCACGTTCAATAATAATAAACATATTAAATTATTATTATTTATTTATTTACTTTTTTTTTTTTTAATTTTCTGAATGCCACATATAATTACGAGAAATAACCTGTCCAATAATTCATAATTTGTTGCCAATCAAATATTGAAAGACTTTGAGAAAATTAATAAAATAAATATGTTATTTTTTAAATATTATTTTGTAATAAAAAAATTGATAAATATAATAAATTATAATCACATTAATGTTGAGTCAAACAAATATGTATTTTAATTTTTTTTTATTAATGAAGCGAACTAATGAAATTCTCTTTATACGAACAAGATAGTTGTCATTGGTTTTCCGATTTTTAAACAAGTTTATTTTATTTATTTTTTTCTCATTAGATAATTCAATTAAATAAATAACAGTTGAAGAAAAACGTTGTAAAAATTAAAATAGAGAATATTTATCATAAGCAATAAAGCACAATTGTTTAAAATATAGAATATAATTATTAAAAACGAAAACTTGCGAGCCAAAGGCACACTATAATTCTCGTATTAAAAAAATAAAATAAAAAAATAGAAAGATTTGGTTATAACCAAGAGTGAGAAAAATTTTTTTGAATTATTAGTGTTTGGGCCTCCCTCATATGTTAATCGTTGAATTAGCATAATACCGTGATTTTTCAAGGATCATTTGGAAATGCAAATAAATAATTTATAATAATAAGAGCAGACGTATTTCTGTTGTGGCAGATGCATAGAAAAAAAATGTTTTTTTTTTTTATAAAAAATAAATAAATAACGGAGACACAGACGATTAAAAATAAAAAAATAAAAAGAATTATAGTCAAGACTATAATACTGTCCGAATAATCAAAATGTCTTTTATTCGTTTCTCTACTAAATTTATAATTTTCATCACTCCCTTCTTCTACCTTTCTTGATAAATAAAAAAATTTTAAATTATTTATTTTTTTTTAATATCAAGACTCTTCACGCTTCCTAACAAGCATACAATTTACGTGGACATTTTTATGCTTCACCTCCATCAATCTCTCATACGTTATTCCATTTTTATTTATTTATTTGATTTTTTATTCTTCAACATTGCCCCTTTCGTATTCTTTAAAAAATCATAAAATTTATATAAAAAAAAATAATAAAAAAAATAAATAAACAGCCTTTGCGCACAAATACCCGCAGTTGATGTGTTACGTGTTAATACACCAGTGTGATTTTTAAAAAGCGACTATTGTACCTGTATTATATACATGCACAACAAATATATATTTATATAAACTTGTATAAAATTTTATATATATACGTAGAAGGCCTTCGGGGGTGTGACTCGAAGATGACACCTGCTTCCAAGAATCTCAAAAGGATTTTATGAAGTCATTTCTGGGTGTGGAACAAAATTTTAGATCCCAGGCAAATTGTATCATATACTTGTTCGACAATGCGTATTAAATTCCTTCTTTATATTTTTATATAAACTTTATATATAAAAATATACAACAAAAAATATATATATTCAATTGTAAAACAATTTTTTTCATATTAAAAAAAAGTATAAGTTCAAAATTTCGTTAAAATTTTTATTCTTTGTTATTATTTTTTTTCCAAGCAAATAAATAGTAGCAATAAATTAAAAAAATAAATAAAAAAAGCGCTATTATTATAATTTTTTTGAATATAAAAAATAATGATTTACAAAACAAAGCGAGCAATTTGTTGTCCAATGAGCAACTGGATCAGGTAAATAACGTGGGATTGCCATCATATAGCAATGTAGCAAAGAGGACGTTGTCTTTTGTAAATGCATATATATATTTATAAGTTGGATATGATCTACGGGAGTTATTATACAACAGCAGCGCAAGACAGAGTAAAATTGCACGACGTGCAGCAATTTCAGTGCTCGCGCACATCGATGTGAGTTGAGAATGCAACAAAACACGTCCACCCTTAGTTCACGAAACGATATGTATATATATTTATGCACTCAGTCTCTCTTTAAACATTATATTATTATTATTATTTATATTTTGCATTTGTCTTTTTCTGTATGATATATAGGTGGTTACATTTAGATTACGAATGAGCTCGCGCGTTTACCTTGTATTTCAAAGTACCATACAGTCAGTGTGTATTCCATCACGAAGGGTCAAACAACCAACATCCCCTCACAATAATAAAACATGCACAACTCCATATACATATTTATCTTTAAACAATATCGATTTGCTAAATACCAAGGAAAATTTATTAATAAAAAAATAAATAAAAAAATTAAAAAATTAAAAATGAGAATTATATATTTCAAATTTCTTTTGGTTTCTTTGGATAAATGTAATATATTTTTGTGTAGGGCTGTATGTTATTATATGTGAAAAGGATGTTAATGGCTTTGAATTAAAAATAAGATAAAAAATGAAAATTATAACATAAAAAAAAAAGCAATAATGGGGTTGGAATGAGGAGGATAAAGAGAGAACTCCAGTGACAAATGAGAATTGCAACAAATTGTGTTCTCTGGGTTCTCATTCCCATTCGCCACTCGTTCTCTATCACGAGACTAAATCGTGTGTGCAATCCGACGGCTTCCTTTATTCCCTCTGAGTAGTTTTATCGATTATATTATTCAACAATGAATTCAATAATAATAATAGAAAATTTTTTAATTAAAAAATAATTATATAATTTATTTATACTGATTAGTATAATTTTTATAAAAATAAAAAAACAATATATACATGAATTTAATTTTTATAAAATTCAAGTATATTATTGTTAATTTATTTATAATTTTATTTGCTCTTTTTTTTTTTTTGTTTCATTTTGTGAATGTAATTATATTAATAAATTAATGTTAATATATTTTTCAGTATATTAATCTTAAAAATTAATTAATTTACAATCACAAATATAAATTGATAATTAAAGTATTCAAATATAAAATTTTGGTTTATTAATGATGGTTTTTAGTGGGGTTCATTTATTATTCATATATATAAGACGTACTCACCTCATGAATGCCCAATAATCCGTCACTCTAGACTCAGCCAAACGAGTGGATATATTTTTTTGATTATTTCTTCTTATTATTATCATATTCATTTTTTTTCTTCGAATATGAATCATTATTACATGTGGCGCCAAGGACCAAACTTCTCAATGTTAATGTATACCTATGTATATAAAAAAAAATTTATTTATTATATTATTTATCAGAATATCACATTGTGAAGGTATAGGTTAAAATATTGTATGGTTTTATGTATTTTTATCTTTTTTTAACTTACTGAATAATATTATATTTATGTTTTTTTGGTTATTGAGATTCAGCTTCTATGGTTTTAGCAGCTACCATAAGGCTGAAGCGCCTCGGTATATTATATATATTGTGAATAAACACCGTGAGACCAAGTCTCGATAACTCTGGTGATTTTATGAGCTGTCTTCTCCTCCTTTGGGACAAGTCAAATTGAAAATAAACTAAAAAATTAAAAAATACAAATATAAGAGACAAAAAACAAAACTCACAAGATTTATAAATTTGTTAAAAACTATATAGCATCTTTAATTTAAGAGCAAAACATGAAATCATGTCGTTATGATTTCAATAAGGGTAGGTTTTCGAATTTGAAAAAAAAAAATGATTTATCGATGAAAATAATAATAATAAATGATGATGGAATTTAGGGACACCTTAAAAAAGTCTACTATCTTATGTTAATAATTTATCTTTGGGTGATCTTGTCATGGGGCGTGTCATCTCAGTCCCTACAAATGCGCACGCGTTTGTTGATTTTTTTCGAAATCATCATAATTAAATATATATTTTGCAATATATATGAATAAATAATAAAATTATTAAATTCTTTGGTATCTATAAATAAAAATAGATGATATATATTTTTAATTTTTTTATATATCAAAGAGAAAGGATGAAAAAAAAGGGTTTATCTTATCGAATCATCTAGATATCGAGTAATAAAAAAAATATCAGATTGTATCTTTTTTAAATGTTTGCTTTTT
>JAPYYR010001938.1:0-31624 GCA_030523065.1 Aphidius colemani
ATATATATTTGTTTTTTTTTTTTTTTTTTCTTCTACTTTGGTGCTCGAGAATGGTAGGGTTTGATTGCCCAGGGCCATTGACAACGGCTATTATATACATTTATATTCAGAATATATGGATGGCATATATATCTAGCAAAAAAATATACATACAAACGTATATTATATAATAAAAAAAAAGCAGAAACATAAATGTAAATCGTTTGCGTAGATTTGTATGTATTACCTATACACAGAGTGCATAGCTATAATATGCAATTGTGTGGAACGTAAACGCACATCCAATAAAATGTCAACACGCGAAACTGCCAACGAACCACAAAACAACCGCTGTCGTCTGCTTGATTTTCTCTTTTCAGTTTTCACCCCCTTGTCCCTTTTTTCTCTGGTTGATTTTTGGCTAGAAGTTATCTATCTATCTTTCTCTCTATAAATATATTTCTATTCTTTACTATCTTTTTACTCTCTCTCTCTCTCTCTCTAATACACACATAGTTTCGCTTGTTGCACCCCTGATGCACGGGCCGAGTTTTTGATTGGCTGGCCACATCACAACAGCCCACGGCTGCACACGTTCAAGCATGCATTACAAATTGGCTGAAACTGCAACGCCACTGCATGAAAGTTGATATTCCCTTAGGTACCGACCGCGAAACGTTTAAAGCATTATCGAACTCTTTGTGTTTAAAAACATATATATATGTATATATTCACCCCAAAAGCTCATTTTATTTTTTTTATTTTTTATTCTTTGTTTTACAAAAAACAACCCCTACGATTACTATGATTTTCGATCAATGCAACTAAAAAAAATATCTATACACAGTTACTTCTCTCGTCGTTGGTATATTCAACTATTTATCTGTCTATCTTTTGTTCTTTATATATTTTGAATCATTTATACCCTCCACTTTATTTTTTTTTTTTTTCTTTTTTAACTCATCCCTATCACATCATCTCATCAACAACAAACCTTTTATTTTTTTATATTCTTTTTCTTCTCAATGAAGATCCGATAATTATTTTCTCGTAAAAAAACTCTAATTATTTGTAATTATTTACTTTGTTTTATTTTTTTTTTGTAATATTTTAATGATAACAATAAATAGAAAAAAAATCAAGCTCGCGTGATGACATCGTCCATTTAAACAAAAGTAATTTTCATAGTGAGTCTCACAAACAGATTATGCTAAAAACAATATCGGTATATTTACTGTGTGAGTGATGAATATATATATAAAATAAAAACTGCACTTTTCCCAACGATAATTCCATAAAGTAAAACATAAATATATTTTTATTTATTTATTTTTAATTTTGTTTATTCGTGTTATTTTATTTTTTTTTTCGTTGTTTTATATTTATTTTTATTTTTTTTACAACTCGACACGAAGCCTTCTTTTACTCTACACGACTTATCACGAGCTATTATATACACAAAGCGCATAAACATACACGCTATTTCAACCGAATTTTTTTTCGCATTTCGTACATATATATGTTTATATTTTTTTATATGTATAATATACTCAAAGTATTTTGGCAAATAAGAAAAAATATTTTAGACTACATAGTCTGGATATCGTCGCTTTGCATAAACTTATTATAATTTTTTTGTGGTAAATTAATCAAGATAAAGTGAGATCTCAGTAATTGGGAAAAAGGGTGCAAGAGCAACCAGAACTGTAAGTAAAGAAAAGCAAAATATATGCAAAAAAAAACCAGTGAACATAAAATAAAAAGAAAAAAAATAAATAAATAAAGAGAAAAAAAAAATAAATAAATAAAAGTGAAAGAATGAGTCTCGACCAGACGCTGGTTGGTTTGTGAGTACAAGTACGAAAGGCATGAATATACTGTGAATAAAAAATAAAAAAAGGAAAACGGGAAAACCATTGGAAACGAAAAAGACATATATATATGCTGAAAAGAGGAAAAAGGCGAGGAAAGAATAGAGTTGGAATGGGCAAAGTTGCGAGAAGAGAGCATTTGTAGCAGTCACTTGTGAGCAGTTGCTAAGTGAGCTGCAAATATATATATATTTTGTATATTTCAGTACAACTAGTGTTTCAAGCAACCATTTTCATCCCAGTCATCTAGAGCCATCCTCAACACCAAATTTTGTTTAATTAAAAAAAAAACAAAAGATAAAAATAAAGGATATATTTCCTAAAGAAAATACCAAATACAATGCACAAGTAACACTAATCCTCAAGTCAAAAAAAAAAAAAAAAAAAAATTCCATTATTCTTTTTTATTGCAACAATTATTTATCTTAATAACTCATAAACTCTGTCATTTTATGTGGAAGAAAATGAAGAAAGCCAAAAGACAATTTAAAGAAAAAAGGAAAAAACGACATCCATCTATTTTCGAGTAACAAAAAAATGGATAAAAACAATTAATAGAATTTTTTTTATCTTTATTTCTACTGAGAAATAATGAATAAATAAATTGAGATTTAATTCTTAAATCAATGTGAAATAATTTTTTAATTATTTTTTGAATTATGTCGAATCAGTAGATATCTTTGTTTTGAAGTGATCGCATGAAGCACGTTATGTAGGTGAAAAGTAGAAATGTTATATGTAGTAAAAGCACAAAAGAAAAAAACAGTGCATGAAAAGAATATAAGTAAAAAGAGGAAGGAAAGAGCATTGGGACGGTTTTATTGAGGCCGCCAATCTATTAGGTTGAATAAAGAAAAAAAAAAAAAAGTAAAAGATGAAGAGAAAAAAGAAGAGAAAAAAAAGCAAAAGCTCGAATTTATGCCGCGACTACAAATCTTGGCTTGGCTCTTCTGGCTCACATTGGGTTTGGTAGAAATGTTTAAAGGTGGAGAAGAGAGACAAGAGTAAAGCAAGTAACCCCAAAGTAAAGCCGAGTAGAGCACGTACACTTGGTCTAGTCTAGACTCAATTCTAAAAACTCAGTAGAGGTTCTGCAGCTTCTACAGCTATCGATTCCTATCTGAAGCAAACACACCCATTAGGTACAACTGAGTCTAGAACTGGGACTCCATCTTCATCAATCAAATAATTGGAATTGTGGCATCTATATACACTCAATCTTAAATTTAAAGTGAGAGCAAAAAAAAAAAGTTAAAATTAAAATTAAAAAAAAGAAAATTTATACGAGAATAAAAAATTGGAATAAAAATAAAAAATAATTTTTTTTTTCTGGCATTATCATGGGTTTTCATCTCGTGATTTTAGTTTTTTTTTTATCCAATTTTACAGTGTGGATATAAATTTTTCTAAGACCAATTGCCTATATACATTTGCAAAATCTTATCAATATATTCAACAGGTGTAACACCAATTTAATTTAATAATTTTTTATAGACTCTACATAAATTTCTATTATTATTATTGAATTAAATTTATTAATACTATTATTATTTTTCAATACCCGAGTGATATTTTATCAAAAAATAAACAATATATATCTCGTCATAAAATAGCTATGGAATCTCTCTTTACAGCATGTAGCTTTTGGAATTATATAACCCAACAAATTTCACATATTGTAAGCTCCTCACAAAATCGATATACTTATAAACATAAACTCGACTGATGGAAGCTTTTGACGAAGCAGGATTGTAAAGGTTACTCGTAAAGATACTTTAATTTTTGTTTTTTTTTTTTTTTCATATTATTTACTATTTTTTATATATATATCTGTATACTTTTTCAAGTATTTTTTTTCTCATTTATAATCATCAATTTTTGTGGCTCATGAAAGCAGGTCAAATAAAATAAAAACTTGAATATTTTACGCTATCACTCTCTGATAAAAAAAAAAAAGTCTGTATACATAAAATTTTAAAATTCACATATATATATATATATATTAACCAACAAACTTTAACACTTTTTTATGTACATTGGTATGCAACTGTAGAATTTAAATGATAAAAATTAAATGAGAATATAAACTGGGCACAACCCGAGTTCCTAATACCAGTTAGTCGTGATCTGGAGTTTACAGATAATAGAAAGATTGATTATCCAAGTGAAGAGAATATTAAAAAAAATAATAATAATAAATGAGTAGCGGTAGTATATGAAAGTAAAGAAAAACAAATAAAAGAAAAATTAAAAAAAAAAATATGCAGTGTTACTTTTATATTATACAGGGATTTTCTCGTTAAATTGATTTATTTTTCAAGGATTTTATTATGCATATCACCATGGTCACGCTATCTCTGTGGCGACGTGTATTTAGTCATGCAATGGGCACGTAACATATATAATTTTTTTTCTTTTAAATCGCAAAAAAAAATAGAAAAATAAATTAATCAAGAATTATTATTTTTTATTATGTATAAGGATAATCTAGTTTAATTTTTTTTAATTTCATTTATAAATATTTAAGAATTTATCAAGTATTAATGACAGTTATATTTAACTTTTATTTTTTACTGATTCAATTAATCAATTAATTATATTTAATTATGACATTTATAATATTCAAATGGTTTGTAATTAAATTTTATAATTACATGATTAATAGATCATCATAATGCAGACATAATATGCATGAATTTTTATGTGTAAATAAAAGGGGTTAGACACTGATAAGTGGATGACAAAGTTTTTTGTAATAAAAAAAAAATTAATTATCTACACGCTCAATTGAATATTGAATTAAAAATAAAGACTTTGGTCGTTTGAAAATCAAAATAAAATAGATAATTAAAATTGCTAAACTCACCCTCTTGCAGTTAATGATAAAAGTTCTAAATTGGTGTCATCGACCTGTTCCATTGAAATTTGTTTGTCATCTGCAACAAAAATTTGCAAAAATCATATAATTAAAATTAAAAAAATTCTTTATTCATTGGAGTAAATATTATTTCTTATTTTGCTTTTATACGAAAAGTGAAAAAATAAAAGCTCAAGTAAGTTTAAAAGCTTAAAAAGAAAATAATAATTTTCAGCTCATAATAAGCCTCATAAGCCTCATGTAAATGTGATAAATTATTGTTATATATAAAAATATTATGTCTCTTTTTGTTTTCATATCAAGATATATGTCAAATAGTTGTATACATATGTACAGTATTATTTATCCATATATTATACCAACGTAGATGTCACGTAAATTGTAATGTTTACTTGATTTCAGCAAACGCCAAACCATTGACTTTCGACGAGGTATACAATCAAAGCAGTCCAACAAACTGCACGGTCTACTGCGGTGGTCTTACAAATGGTCTTACGGAAGAACTGATGCAGAAGACCTTTTCGCCTTTTGGCTCAATCCAGGAAATTCGAGTCTTCAAAGACAAGGGTTATGCCTTCGTGAGGTGAGTCGTTGATGCATGCAGTGACCTATTCCAGCATGTGCTCAAGAATTTTTTCATTTTATCCACTGTGTATTTTTTAACTTTTTATCTATTTTTATCAATTTTTCTTTTGTTTATTTTTTTAGATTTTATTTTCATTCGCTTTTTTTTTCTCTTATAAATTTTTTGATGTTTATATATATATTATACACACATATAACTAATATATATAAGTTTTCTTGTGTTTTTTTTTTTTTTTTAGATTTTCAACAAAAGAATCAGCAACACACGCGATCGTTGCTGTTCATAATACCGATATCAATGGTCAAACAGTAAAATGTAGTTGGGGAAAAGAAAGTGGAGATCCAAATAATGCCCAACAAACTGGACAAGTAAGTGATGAATTTCAACTTCACAAAGAAAATATATACATACATTATCAGAAAGAAGTAAAAGAAAAAAAAAAAAAAAAAAAAAAAAAAAAAAAAAAAAAAAAAAAAGCTTCAAAATCAAATGATAAAAATGAATAACGACATAAATCCATTAGCCATATACACGAAGTAAAGTTGGTGAAAAGTTGGTTGAAGCCAGCCAAGTGATCTGGGTATAAGTTTAGGTTGGCCCAAGTAGATATCCTCCTTTCTAGATTTCATTTCTCTTTTAACAAAATCTTATATATATAAGTTGACAATACCAAGTTGGACTTTGAACTTGCATTGCCAGTCTAGAGGGTCCCTAAGCAATTAGCGCCGTTAAGACGAGTGGATATGTCCGATCTGGGAATTGCAAGCCATCCTCGTCACCACCTATTTCCGCCTTTCCTCCAAAACTATTGTGACTCTCACTTTCTCCACTGTGACGTTTTACTAATTGACCTGTACTCCCAAAAGACAATGGTTTCCTCTTTCTCCATTTTACCACAAAAACTTTATATATATATATGTATATAAATTTATAAATTAAATATCAAACAGACTAATTAATTCTCTAACAGTTTAAGTGTTTTTTTATATTTAATTATTATTATTTTTAACTTTTGTTCTATTTTTTTTATTCTCTAAGGCACTATCCTCGGCAACATATCCATATTATGCTGCAGCAGCTGCGGCTGCGGCTGCGGCTGCAGCTGGTGTTAGTGGTGTTGGTAATGTTGGTGGAGTTGGTAGTGTTGGTGGAGCTGGTCAACTTGGCTATTGGTATCCTCCTCAATCTTATCCAACGACTGCTGCAACGCAAATGCAAGCTGGTGGCTTTCTACAAGGGATGCAAGGATATACCTATGGCCAATTCGCTGGTTATCAACAGGCACAATATATGGGGTAATTTATGCAAATAAAAAAAAAAATAGAATAAATATAATAAATTGAAAAAGTTATATATATATTATCATGATAAAAGTGATAATAACTTTTGAAATTCAATTATAAAATATATTTATCAAAAAGAATGATTGATTGTTAATCGAATAATCGAATATATTAATTGAAATAACAGAATGGGAATGGGTGTACATGCGGCGAGTACGGCAGCTGGATGGGGTCAAGGTTTACCTGGTGGACCACAATTACCACCTCATCATGCAACAACAGCACCTCCTGGTGTACAAGCAGCCCCACCACCACCCCAACAAACAGCACAAATGATGGCCTATCCAATGCAACAATTCCAGGTAATATCATAATCGTTAATCGTTATAATAATATTTATATTATATATTCATTGTTTTTGCTGCATGCACATTGGCTTACAAATCGTAAACATCATATACAAAGCAATAAAATAAGTTTTCCTTCAATGCTTTTAATATACCATAACTATTCACCACCAAAGTATCTTTGGGTCATTTATTTTCTTCACCAAGCAATTTCATCTCTCATGCCTGTATTTCATGTCAATGCGTCGGATGTGCTTTCTCGTAATTTCTACCATTTCTACCATAATTCTTTTTTTTTTTTTCTTTTTTTTTTCCTTTTCGTCTCAGTGCATGTTTTGCCAATGTCGGCAATGGATGTTTTACAATTTACAATTATCTTGGAATGTTAAATTTAAGTCGTAAATTCACTGTTTGCTATTAAATTCGTTTTTGCAGTAAGTCTAGAAATATCTATATATATATATACACGTATGAACGATGAAAAGAAACAAATTCAAAATAGCAGAAATAAAAAAATTGAGATGATGTTTTTTAAAACAGGCTTCATATGACATAATGTAATGTATTTTAACGTTATGAGATGAAAAATATATAATAAAATGGAAGAGCAGTAGGGAGCAGAAACGAGAATGAAGAATAAAACTTGTGAAAAGGAAAGATTTTGTATATTGGTGTATTTCGATTCACAGGCACACTGATTGCTGCCACTGCCAGTGCACGAGACTACTTGTCGTTACTATCAAATGTGTCGTAGCAATGCAACCGTAACACATACATATAACAATTTATATATATATATATATTTATTTGCCGACGTTGGCTCATTCTCGAAGCACGTCTCAACCACTAAGAAGGTCGAGAAATACAATCGATCTAAAGCTGAATTGAATTTACTCAACGACTGACTGTATGAAGTGACTCGAGATTGATCGAACGTCTGCGAAAACATGGGATAAAAAGCTTCCAATGTTATACATATACATATATATATATATATAAAATCCTTTTACATCATATACATTAATATATAAAAATATGTCATTGCATGTTACACTAAAACTTTGTTTTTATGGCAAAAAACGAATAAATGAATGAAAAAAATCGTATCTACAAAATAATTTATCTTTTTTTAAAAATTCGGACACAAAACCTAACTATCGTTTGTGTGTTCAAATGGTAAAGTGTGTTCTTGGTTGCGGTCCAGCTAGCGGATGAGGACTGGCTGACGCCTAGCCTCCTAGTGTGATGGTAAGCAAGCGTCCCTCACCGACAGAAACAATCGTTAATGCCACGACCATCTCCACGAATGACACAACCAACACCAGCAGAATGACCCAAATCGCCACAAGCAAGAGTGTGACAGCACGAGCATCAAGGGATAAAGAAAAACCAAGTGAGGATGGTGGTAGTAATACTGAAGGAATAGAAAAAGGAAAAGGACGAGTAGCAGTAGCAGCAGGAGGAGGAGACGGAGGAAAAAGATCCCAACATTTCCGGGCAATGCGACATCCGAGATAAAAATAATAATAATAACAATAAATAGTTAAAATAAAAAAAAATTCAGTCCAGAGGCAAACTTGATTCAACTGTTATATTCTTTTTTGATTCATTATTAAACTCAAATTTCCCACGTTGTGTAATTAAATCTAAATTCGAACCCCACACGTACCATATACATATTTATTTATTTATTTATTTATAATATATATGTATAATGTGTACATCGTCCATACTCTGCATTATGGGTTAAATATATTGTCATGACAAGCGAGGAATATACAAACACGATATAATATTAGTATATACCGAGAACAAAATACGCCTATGTAATGTATATTGTTTGGTGTTATTCATCTGTGATGATCGTCGTCACTGCTCATTTTAATCATATCGGATTCCTTAACGAAATATTTGTAATAACAAAAATCAAAAAAAAATAAATAAAAATATATAGATATTTATTTAATGAAAAAAAAAAAAAAAAATTTAAAATAAAAAGTTCCTCGCGTGATGAAAAATAATATGAAAATAAAAAATTGAAAAATCTTCTAATGATATTGTTGAATTCAACAAATTTTATTTTTTTAATTATCATAGAATTTTAAAAGTGAAGATAATATTAATAATTCTGCAATCATTTTTTTTTAGTTTAATTTTTTAACAAAAGACTGTAGATTTGTTTTTTTATTTATTTTATTTTTTATTCATTGACAACCAGCCTCTTGACTCATCTTTCTTTTTCCCTCATCTCTCAATCGCCTCTTACTCAGCCCACGGTGTTCTTAAGTGCGAGCAAGAGTGGATTTCTAATGGATATGTTTCTATTCGATCCTATATAGTAATCCGTTATTTTTGTATAGATAGCTTGTACGTTCAAAAATATGCCCAAAATTTAAAGAAAAAAAAGCAAATTAGTGCTTGTATGAATTCAAATCGTACGATATTTAGAAAGGCCAATTGAAAAAAGGAATAAATATGAATAAAAGTTTAGAAAAATAAATGTAAATGTCGGCAAATATAATTTTTAAATAATAATAATGAATATAAATATTTAAAAACGAAAAAATGTAATTAAACATGAGTAGGTTTAAAATAATAAAAAAAAAAATTATTTATCCAGTGATAAAGCCCCGAGGGTACTTGTGATCATGCGTAGCGCACAAAACGTCGCGGAGATTTAACCGAGATGGAATATATAATTTAAAAGAAAAAAACAAAATTAATTTTTAAAAAATAGGTGCAAAATTTACAAAATACGCGCAAGGAGTTTATTGATAAAAAAAAAAAAATAATTGAATAAAGCAAAATTTAAAAAAATAAATATAACAAACGAGTAAAATAAAAAAAAAATAAAAAACAGTCCAACATAGATAGGTAGGTATGTAATACACATATTAATATAATGTCAAGATACATATTATTATAAATCCGAGGCACATACACGATAATTTATTTCGAAATAGTCAAAAAAAAAAAATAAATTCACGGGTGCAACTATTGAGATAACAAAAAATAAAAATAGCATTTACACTGGAATTAATTTTGGCTGTATATTAATTATCTGACATAAAATAACAATAACTCAAGATAAATATAATAATAAATGATTAAATGGTCCAGGAGTTTTAAATCAAAAAATAATAAATAAAAATAATACATCAAAAAGTCACAATATACATCGAAAAAAAATTTAATTAAATAAATAAAATAATTAAAATAAACGTATATACAATTTTCATGACATTGCAAACTGTCATCAAATATGATAATTAAATTTTCATTAGTTAATACAAATAGTCTCCGTGGTTCCGGTATATACATTCAATTTCGATATACGTATATGTATTTGTATATATTTTTATAAATATTCATATAAATATTTATGAATACATAATACGTGTGGGTCGTGCATTACGTGATTAACAATTGAGGCAAACCACGTTAGCAGCTGAGATAAAATGAGATAGATATATAGTGAGAATAGAGAGAGAGCGAGAGAAAGAGGAAAATAAATAAAAAAATAAATTAAATAAAGAGAAATAAATTTGTTGTCAATTTAACGTAATCGAAATACACTCGGCAATAATTGCTTCCGAATCACTGGTGTATTTGATACAGCATGCCGATTGCGTGTGACGCGTGAGTAGGAAATGAGCGAACTATTAATTCGACAGGACCGTCCGGTTCATTGATGCATTGGTCAAATATATATATAATACTTGTAAAATTGGTTCTGAACACCTATTATATATATTTAATTGAAATACTCTCAATTCTCTTTCTCTCTTCAAAACTCATCGGTAAACGGGTATATTTTAAAATACTAAAAAATCATTATTTGAAAAAACGAACAAACAAAATAACAAATATTCTATATGAAAATTTAGCTATATACTGATTAAACAAAAAATTAACTGCTAAATTATTACTGTCGAAAAATTTCACGTACGTAAATTGTGCAAAAAAAAAATAATTAAATACACTCTAGTCTCATCAGGTAGAAACTGCCTGCAAATTAAATGAAAATTAAAAATAAAATTGACAAAAAAAAAAAATAAATAAATAAAATAAACGTCTAATAAACATAAAATACAAAAAAAAATATTAAATATAATAAAGTATAAAAAAAATTATAGATGAAAAAACAAAAAAAAAAAACTAAAAAAAACTAATATATATGTTATGAATTATAAATTAATAAAATTTTCATGCGGCTCAAAAGAGACGGACATGCACGAATAAACGTGGAATAAGTAAGCATACGTATATAGACTAGTTTAGAATTATGTATATTGGACATTTCGCTGGCACATCATTTCAGCGAATTTCGGACGTGAGAAAGATATAGATTTAATGACAAGAACAAAGTGGATTCGAAGCACGTGACTCTGAGTCAAAGGATGTGTATATTATTAGTTAGGAAAATATATATATAACAATATTTTTTTCTGTTTTTTTGTTCTATTTTTTTTTTTTTTCAATAACGATAAAAGTTTTCAGGGTGAGTCGAGAGATAGAGGGAAAAAAAAAGAAAGAGAAAAGCGTAATAATACAAAGAAAAAAAAAACTATTACAAAGAATATAATGAAAAAAAAAAAAAAGTACTTCTTTGAATATGTCAATTGAAAAAAAAACTAGCTGGTGTGAGAAATATTTTCCGTTTCTATTATTATGGGGATGAACGAGATTATAAGAGGAATTCAAGAATCAGGTTATTGCAATAATCGAAAAAAGCTGTAGTCAAAATTATTGTACTTGCATTGCACCACTCATTCGATCGTTTTCTTCGACAAAATTAACCCACCCTTCACTAACCCCGACTACCCTATATATCCTCAGTACCACCTGGCCTCCTTGAAAAAAAATTAAAAAAGAAAATAAATAAATAAATAAAAAAAAAAACCATTATTACACTATTCTAAGTGTTTTGCACGCTTTCAAGAAATAAGAAATCGATTCTTCGTCTACAAATTACTGCAATTCACAGTACTCTATTCTCTCGACTTGCTTTTCAAAGTTTTGAGGAAGGGGCATCTACCAACCAATATTTTATACCTTCCTTTTCACCCAAACAAAAAAAAAAAAAAAAAACTCATAGGGAATGTTATTACCCTATATAAAAAAAAAATAAAATAAATAATAATACTAATAAAACAAATGAAAAAAAAAGAAAATTCTATGTTCGAAAAAGTATATATACATATATAAATATATAAATAAATAAATGATTTAAAAAATTAAACGATAAATAAATTTAATGACATGCAGAATAAATTAAAATAAATATATATATATATACAAATTGAATGTATTGGAGATGATGCTCAATTATCGAATGAAGTGTAAATAAATTTGAAAAAAAAAAACTGTATATTGAAATATTCACACTTCATTTAATATTGTTATCAATTTTCCTGATACATAAATACAAATATAAATTGAAAAAATAAAAAATACAAATAAGTATATATATATATTGAAAAAAAAAAATGAAAAAAAAAAATGTAGCTGTTAGTTGTTAGACAAAAGAAAAAAAAAATATATTGATAGATAATTTATTGTCTATCAATGAATGAATTATTATTAAATATTGAAAAAATAAAGAAAAAAACTTAAATACCCCAAACGCAGACATACACACAAACGCAAAAACATAAAAAATATTATATAAACAGACAAACATTGACAAACACATATGTATTGAAGCTAGTGATAATGATGAGGCATAAAGATGTTGATTAAATAATATAAGTGGAGGAAGGAGTATATAATAATAGTTATAAGGTCATAAGTAATAAGTAGATAATTAATAATAATATTAGCAAGACAATTGGAACATGCGGGGACAAGAGATGCAAAATATAGTATAATAAAGTGGTATACATGTGCACATATTAATTAATATATATTATAATTATAATAGGAAAATTGGAAATTATATTAAAGCCAAAGGAATATTATGTTGTATTGATTGTGGCTGTATGTAACACATAGGAACAAAATGTTAATGATCATTAATCACTGATCAATCAGCACCAAAATAAAAACAAAATAAAAATAGTAATAAACTATATGATAAATAACAAATAAAAGCACGATAGATAAAAATTAATTTAAGACGGTGAGAGCCAATTAAATATTATATATATACATGATATAAGAAAAAATATAATAAAAAATACACAAATAAATTAATAAATAATAATACATAAACACATGATGCCATAAACGCGATATAATAAAATATATACCACATACACATTGTAGATCATAACAAAAAAGATTTAAAAAAAAAAAACAAAAAAAAAAAATAATAAAATATTTAAAAAGATAAAAAAAATAGGAAATGATTTGGTATATAAAAAATAAAATGCTAAAACCTTAGTGGTAACATAGTTTAGTCAACCAGTCACAAAATAAACCGCAAATAGACACCGAAATCACTAGGATTTAATAAGTAAAAAGCAATGATTATAAGAACGGCAAAAGTATAAAGTAAATAACAAAAAAAAAAAAAAAATAATAATAATTAAAATGAAAAAGTTAAACAATATATATATACAGCAATGTGAGTATGAAAAATTAAATAAATAAATAAAAAATAAAATAACAAGCAGCACTTTATTTACCGTCAAGTATAAAGGAACAACTCCATATATATATAACTGAAGCGTATAGAAATGCACATCTATTGAAGAATCTGATGCGCACGTAATATATAACAAGGAAAAAAGAAAAGAAATAAAAAAAAATTAATAAAAATAAAGTAAAGGCCGACTTTTACCCGCCTTGGCTCAACAAACTTCATTAATTATATATAATTAATTATTTAATTAATTTTTTTTATTTCAAGTATGTATATGTGCCTTTTCTTTTCTTTTTTTTTTTTTATTTTCTATGTGCCGAATATATCTTATATATATGGATATTATTGTATGGTCAAGTTTAGTGTGACTTGATTTTTCATTTTGAAAAAAATTTATAGATATGTGGAGCATCAGTGGCACATTCCATTTTCAACAGAGATATATAAAAAAAAAAAGAGGACAACGAATATATGTGATACGACCATCTTGCAGATTGACTTTGATTTTGGCTCATGTTATTTTATATATACGATGCTATAACATGTCCGTTGGCGTGACTTCCATCATCAGCCAGATTTAACCGAAAGGGTCTTGGTCACATCGTTCGAGCTTCAACAATCTGGCACTCTTGTCCTGATATTTATATAGATATATAAAAAAGCTCTACAACCCCAAAGCCACCTGCTTCTTATCGAATTTTTATCGAATCACGACATTCACGAGTTACGATGAAATCCAATTTCATTCATTTCTTCCCTATCCTTCCTTGATGCCTATTTACTCAGTCTCCCATCGAAATTCGTCTTGATCAAAAAATATAAAAAAGTATTTCCCCAATGATATAGATCATAATAATTTTGTTCATCGTGAAAATGAATAATAAAAAACAAAAAAAAAAAAAATTTATATCTCTACTATATTGCCAAAAAAAGTAACACCAATTTGTAACTTTTTTTTTTCAAATTTTATTTTATACAAAAATTCCCAGCTATTATTATTATATTTTCTTTTTTTTTAATTATTTTTCAATTGAAGTTTTTCATTATAAAACAAGTTGATAAATTTTTGTGTAAATAAAAAATTGATTAATTTATGGTTTAAAAAAAAAATAAAAGAATAGAAAAAAAAATAAAAACTTGAAATTAAATTTCAAAATTGTTGATATTAAATTACGTTGTTGATAAATATGATATGTTGGTGTCACTTGACTGAAATTGAATTTACATAATTTAGTTTATAATTACGTATACTTGAAGAAAACGAAGACGAGGAAGAAGAAGAAGAAGAAGAAGAAGAAGAAGATGAAGAAGGTTAATCTTTATGTGAAATATTATAATTGTATTTGTATAAAGTATAACCGGATAACAATTCTACAATATCCATGTGCGGGTGACAGTCGAGCTCTCACCGTTTTAGTGTGCTCAGTTCATAGAAAATAATACATATAGATTATATGATGTATAAGATAACAACATATACTAAATCACATAGTTGCAGCACAAAATGCATTTTGGAAAGAGATACAGCTAGGCCAAAATAATGTACACAATGCACCTCTATACATTTATAATAATAGTAGTCTAAATAATAAACAAATACAATTAAAAAATAAATAAACCAACACTCAAGCACCGCGAAAAATTAAATAATAAAAAAAATAAATATAAATAAGTAGCAAGTGAATTTGAAAATGATAATAAAATGACAAAGATTAAAAGAAAAAATTAAAAATAAAATGAATAGTAATAATAATAGTAAATTTAAATATGAAAAAAAAATAAAAAAATTAGATTCCATATGATTGAAGATAGAGTAAAATAAAAAAATTAGTCTTGTTATATAAATAAACGCATATATTGAAAAATAAAAATTATATTGATAAGCTGAATTGAGTGTAATTTGTATTGACAAATAAAAAATAATAATTCATGCATTGTACGAATGAGAAATTCAATAATAAATTAAAATGAACAATCAATATGTATGTAATATTTACATATTGATTTGGTAATAATTATTAAGTGTAACGTTGAATAACGAAAAAATTAATAAAAGATGCGAGAAAACATTAATAGAATTATTTCTCATTGTACTTTGCATATTTGGCAATACAGATCATGTAAACACGCAGCTTAATAATTCAGAAATGATGTTTCGTTGTATCAATTATGAAATATATTCAAAAGAAAAACAAAAAAAAGTTGATTGTCTGATAAGCGACAATCATTATATTGAAACGAAAAAAAAAAAAAAAATAGTGCATCAATAATAATTATAGTTTTGGTACAACAGTTTTACAAACTAAAATGTTTTTTTTTTTTATTCAAATTGTATTATTATTTATTTTGTAAAATTTTTGTATTTTTTCATTAATTTAAATATTTTTATTGAGTGAAAAATATACCGATAAATATTGAAAAATTAATGATGAATTTTATGTTTATATATAATTGAATTAAAAAATGATTGCAATCGTCACGAATAAATAGATGAATAAATGATTGAATTGTGACGATGATAACTGTGGTAATTAGATATATTATAATATGATCTTCTATGATCGAGCCAGAACTAGCTTGTTAAGATATTTCAATGACAAATGTACGTGGCTTATTTGCCGAAGTTTAACCCAAGCCCCTTGTAGTTAGTTAATATATATATGAATTATTAGAAAAATTATATTGAATATAATGCAAAAAATTAATTCCAAGTATTATCACGTCCGAATTTTTAGATAAAAAAAAGCTATTAATACTAATTTTTTTTAATTTTCAATTTACCAATATTTTTCATTGATCTCGGTTTTTTATCTTGCGTTATAAAAAATTATAAAAACAGCACGCGCACACAGGGGTTTCAAGAACCCCGTCGTTGTACGGCATATCACTGATGACCTAAACGCCAAAAAAAAAAAAAAAAAAAAAAAAAAAAACCTTTACCAGTAAAATAAATTCTCGATCAGTTTAAAAAAAAATTTCGTAAGCTCTCGAAAGTTTGACTAAAAAAAAACCGTTAAACTAAAATAAATTCACGGGGGTTCATGATACCCACTGTTAAAAAAAATCATAGAAATTAAACCACTGGAAGATCAAAATGAAATTTAATAAAATAAAGCAAAGTGCGAAAGATAGATCAATATATAATTGAATTAACATAATTTGATAATAATATCGCGGCATTGCAATACATCAATGCATAAGCCTATCAGTCATGCAAAGCTCATAAAATAAATAAATATTATATAATTTATAATAAATGTTGTATTGAACATTATTATATGTTATATAAGACAGTCATATACATGTATAAGTTAATAAAATGTACACAGGCTCATACCTGCAGTGCAATAGACAAAAATAAATAAAACTAATGCAGGCAAGGTGTGTGAACAAACTAACAAAACAAAATTATAAATAATAATGGATATTATAAATAAAAAATTGAAGAAATATAAATATGGAGATAAAGTATGTAACGAGTTATACAGGATTAAACAACATTTAGAAATAAGAATAATAATGTATGGTTGGTTTATAATGTAAAATATATTATAGAAAATGTAATAATTGATTTGAGCTGTGATAATTTATTTTTTTTTTAAATTCCCCAACCCTTACTTTGACAATATATTTTCATGTTGATTTTATTTAATTATTTTTTTTTATATTTTTTTTATTGTAAGTGAGTTGTGTGTGAGTCTCTTGAAGAGAATCTCTTGGGTTCAAAGTTTTCCCTCTGGGATTAAATTGAAGTGGGTGAGTATATATAACAGAGATAGATAGAGAGGGTTGATATGTATGTGTATAAATATACAGTTGAGTATATAAGTAAAATGAAAAGCATGCATGCCAAATTCGAAGAGCAATATATGAAAAAGACAATATTGACGTAAAACTGGTTGAACAAGTTTGAAAATTAACATTGATCGATCGACACTGTGGAACTTTGTCAGTTACTCTGTTTGAGTAGCTTTTATATTGCACATATATATAAAATATTATATACATATCTGAATATATATTTAATATATGTGTGAGATGGTCTGGTATAATTAGGGATGATAGGAGTGCCGACGAGCTCGGTTATTTTGTCGAGACTGACGTATACCTCGACATGACAGTCAAGGCAAGTCCATGCCCCGTCATATTATAGTTGTCGCGTGTGTGCGTCATTGCGTGTTAGCTTTTCAGCTTTGTATTGTGGAACTTGGTTAACATATACTCATGGTTTATGTATATATACTACAGAAAGCGTAAACTACAATTAGCGATAATCCTTGTGACATGGGCTATCTCTCCCTTTTGCGGGCCGTAATTGTACTGCATGTACTATATCTCACATATACATATTTATTTATTATTTTTTCATTATTATTATATTTTTTTTGCGTGCACAAATTCATCTCTTTGTTACGAAGTGTCATAATCCATCAAAATAATAAATAGTAACGATCAATAGTAATTACGCTTTAAAATTCAACGTGTCCATACACTGGTGTCATTTTATATTTTATTTTTTTGTTTCTAATATTAAAAATTAATGTGACGATAAAAATACTTATGAAGTATTAAATATTTATAATTTTTTTATAGTCATAATCTATTTTACAAATAGACAACGATCGTAATGGACTATTACTAGTTTTCATTTAAAATTATTTGGTGTTAAATATCAAATTCACTCATGCAGATATATAAAATAATTGAGAAAAAGAAATATCAGCTCTTTAAGGCTCTTTAAAGTCATCTTGCTGCCATTAAAGAGCTTAATTCAATTTAAATATTACTTATGAAAACGAGGTGTTAATTTATCACGGGTAAATTATTTTTCAAGTAGATAATAAAAGTTGTAAATATTAAGTACATTTGAATTAATATTTCCCCTGATCAACAGAAAATAAAAATAATTCGGTATTTTATATGAATAATTGAAATGACAATAATTTGAGTTATCTGCAGATGATTCGCGCGCTTTTTTATCGAAGACCACGAATCGAACCTGTCCAGCCATCTAGCGGAGATAAGATTCAACATGTTTTATTCAGCCATTTTGTTTATTCTCCCGTCCGTTAATTTTATGAAAAAATAAAAAAAGAAAGAGAGAGAGAGAAAAAAAAAAAAAGAATAAAAAAAAATTAGAATATGTTTGCCGAAATATTCCCTGAAAACACTGAATATCACAACCGAATATTGATAATTAATTATTTATCCGAAAAAATGCAACTAAATTTTATATATTAATCATTAAATATTTGTCAAAAAATTAACGGATTCAGACGATGCCCAAGCCGGCTTGACGACAACGAATAATTACGACGCCATTGTAACATATTTGCCCAAAAAAAAAAAATAATTTTTTTCTCGAAATATATATCAACTATTAATTAAAAAATTAGACGAAAATAAATATAGCGGCTAAACACACAAAAAAAATAATAGACCGGTGATGTTAAACGGAAAATAATAAATTAATAAAAAAAAAAAATTAACGGGTTCATTACGCGGCAGCCATTTTAAGCCTTGGCATTTTGCGACGCAGTTTTTGTCAAAAAAAAAAAAAAATTAGATTAACTCAATTTTAATATAATTTAATATTGAATAACCGAACAAAATACGTTGAAAATCACTTAAGTGAATAATAAAAAAAAATAAAAATAAAGTATAAGAATAAAAAAATACCAGAAAGACAGCAAAACAGCAAAATCAGGATAAGCAGGAACACCAAAAGGGCAGCTTAGTATGAGTATAGAAACAACACAAAACACACATCTTAACACTACAAATTCACGACACTGACTGAACCCCTACAAACGCGCAACTGATCTCAAGGGTTCCTAAAAACACAGTTTTCGCGGCCATCATGAATCTGTTTAAGCCAATCATCTGATGCCGCGTCACTGCTTGACCCCCCTCAAACGCACATCGGGTCTCAAGCGTTTTAAGGGTTCCCAAAGACACCGAAAGTAATCGCAGCCATCATGAATCTGTTTCAACCAATCATCTAATGCCACGTCTTGTTTACAATTGCTATTTTTGTTTTTTTTTTTTTAATTACTATTATTATTATACAAAAGCTAATCTTTCCTTCATTTTCAGAATATACTGTAGCAGATTATATTGAACTTGTTGAAAAATCATTATCAACAAAACAAATTATTCCACAAAAAATAAGTAAGATTATTAAAGCTAATTGTTGATTATATTTTAATATTCTCTTAAATAGTTATGATAATATAATAAGATAGTGTGAATTATAATTTATCAAGTTGTATTTAATTTTTCACAGATATTTTAAGCTGCAGTAATAAGCAACTTGATAATTAACCAAAAGAAAAAAAATACTATAATTACTCATCAAACAACATGAATAAAAAGGCCAAGTTTTAAAACGTTATCAATGACAACAGAAAAAGTATAAGCACATGATGCATCAGTTCATCAGTTTTTATTTTTAAATAAGGCAATATTGTTTTCCAAATTTTAGTGCAAGAAAAAAGACAGTATATACGTTCTAATAGTCTTATTGTTTTTATTTTTATAGATGATCCAGTTGGGAATCAAACAACTCAAGTTGACTAAATAGTTATCCCATAGATTCGAAATTTATTTTCTTGTGTTAAACATATGCCAATTGTAATAAGCTATGTACAAGTGAATCCTACATTGCTCTAAAGTCTAGTGATCTTTATAAAAAAATCATAAGAGATAACCTAAGTTGATATATCATGAACCACTCAAAGAAAACAAACACATGAATATTAAAATTATAATATTCCATATGTTAATTATTGAATTATAAAAAATCTCATGATAGTGCATGAAAAAGATAGAGAGCAAAAAGAGAGAGGGAGTGCAAGAAATTGTAATTTGTATGACGAGTACTTAGTGCGCATACAACGCAGTCAAGTTGATAGTCGAAGGCCTGCGAAGGCCATAACAAACGTATTTGTGTGTATACACACGTACGTAGTGATAGTCAAATCTTAGAAAAAAAATTATAAAATAGCTGTAATTTTCATAATTATAATATCCATATTGAACTTATTTTTTTTTTTTCAATTACACAAACGAAAATAAGTCCTAGTTTAATACGTAAAAAAATATTGAAAAAAAACAACAACATCATTTGTTAGATAATCTTTTGTGTATTTTTTCTTTAAATACGTGTTGTACCTATTAGTATGTTATTGATCAGCTGTTGATTTAGTTTATTTTATTTTTTTGTGTATGATTCAAAACATTGAAACTATATTAAAATAATGCCAAGTAAAAAGAAAAAATACAATGCAAGATTTCCAGCAGTAAGTTTATAACAATTGTTTTTTTACCACTTGTATTTTGTTTGTTGTTTGTTATTAATTATTAGTTTTGTTAAATTATGTATTTAATTATGTTAAATGTATTATTTTAATAACATTATATTGGATATTTAATTTTTTTTTTATCATGATCAGTGAATTCTAAATAAATTGTTTGTCAATGTCTTTTAGATGAGTCAATATTATTATCTGTGTTAACCTCACTTTTTTTTTCCAGGGTCGCATTAAGAAGATCATGCAAACAGATGAGGAAGTGGGAAAAGTTGCACAAGCTGTACCAATAATGATCTATATCCTTTTTATAAATTTATTATTATTTATTGTAGTTATTTATTTTTTAAATAATTTTTTTTCTATTAAAACCTTGACTATCTCGTGCACCTAAAGCTTTGGAACTCTTTGTAGAATCACTTCTGTTAAAAACATCAATGATAACAAATTCCAAAGGTGCCAAAACTCTCAGTCCATCTCACATGTTGGTATTTTAATTTTAATTAATAATCATAGATTAAATTTGAATAAATAATATAATTAATTGTAAACATTTTTGTTCAACAGGAAACAGTGTATTTTGTCAGAGAGTAGATTTGATTTTTTAAAAGATCTTGTTAAAGGTATACCTGATGTTTCTGGAAATGATGATGAAGTACCAACACCACCAATGACACCAGCTCCATCTGCCACTGGAGCTTACTTAAAACAAGAAATTGGGTTAATAATTTATTTTAAAATCAACATAAAAATAGCAGTAGTTATAATTTTATCTAACGATTAATTTTTTGTTTCAGAGTACCACTTGATTTTTCACGTAAAACACTGCAAATGAATGCAGTAAATGCTTCAATGAAATCAGAACCAATCGATCCATCATTACCATCACCTCTACGTGTACCAAATTTTCAAATGTCAATACCATCATCATTTGAAGATGTTAAGCCAAATTTTTATACTGAATTAAATGAAACAACAGCTGTTAGTATCAATGAACCAACATCAAATTTTGGACATACTGCTGATATTGATGAGGATTATGATACATAAATAATATTCAATTCTGTCTTTCTTACATTTGTGAATGTATTTTCAATTTAAATGAAAAAACTATTATCTGGTCTCGACTGAAATATAATGAGATTTTCTCATACTTTTTTTTTTTTTTTTTTTCAACAATTCTTTCATTTATTAATTTATAATTTATGTAAATTGTGTGATTTGATATTAGTTAATTATTTTCATTTATATTTAAACAACATAATAATAATTTAAAATAATGTTATATACAAATAATTGTTTATTTTCATTAAAATTTTCATTTTTTTAAAAAATATATACTCCCTACGTTTTTATTAATAAATAGTACAATCTTATCATTTTTTTTCTTCTTATATATGAAAAAAAAACAAAAAAAAAATATATACCATCAACGAGGCCTGATATAAAAGCAATATTAATTATCAAAATAGTTTTTTTTCCATTTTTCAAAAAGAAAAAAATTTAAAAATACATTCTCTCTGTTCAAAAATAATTTCAACAATGTCATATTTGTTAGTTTCTTTTTTTTTATATAAAATTTGTTTAACAATTATATTTACAATTAATTGGCAGGTCTAAAAATGTTACCATTGATATAAAAAAAAAAATTTCATTCTTGTAAATTAGTCTTACTTTATTTTTCTGATAAAACTATTCTTTCTTTTTTTTTTTTTTGTGGCACTGTACAGAGGATTGTTAAAAGAAAAAACGAAATTTATTTCAATTTTAACAGCATAAATAATTTTTTTTTTTTTGTTAAATATAGTACGTTAATTACATATTTCTTGTACGAAAATAGAGCAATGTACAAAATGCAATCTTATTTCGATACAATTTCGTTTTTTTGTGCAGTAGAAAAAGAAAAAAATACTATTTAAAATAGTTAATTTATTCTAAATAATAATAGTAATCTTAATAAAAAATAATTGACAATTACAGTACGTAAATAAAATAATAATAATAATAATGAAGATGAACATTTACAATAATTTAAAATTATCTGTTAAATAAAAAAAAAAAAAATTTGGAATTTATAGTGATGATTGTATTCAAATATATTGAAATAAAATATATAATTTATATACCAAAGAAAAAAATAAAATAAGAAAATGGTAATACTGTTATAGGAAAAAAGGAAAATTTTTCTCAAAATATAAATTCAATTATCTATGTCACCCTCATAAAAGGATTCACATTCTCTTAATAATCTTAAAATTGGATTAATATTATATGGAAATAATGCTTTTGAAACGAGTCTATCAATTGCTAATCTAAGTCTTATAAGTACTGTCATGGTATCATCAAGTTCTCTTCCACAACAAGTTACAAATTCACCCCAATTTCTTTTGACATATTTTAAAAATCTCAATAAATATAGTAAAAAACATGTTTCATTACTAACAAGTAAATCCAATAATACATCTGGATCATGTGATACTGTTCTAACAAATTGTATAAATGTTAAACTTGGACTGAGCATTGGATCATGTGGATATTGTATCATTGTATTGTTTTGTATTGTACTACGATAAAATAAACCAACAGCAACATCAAGACAACAAACCATACCCTCAATTAAAAAATCATCTTGATCATGAAACATTTGTACAACCCATTGTGATAATGGCATTTCCGGATGAAATGGCATTAATGTTTTAACACATTGATCAAGTTGTCGTAATACTTCTCTAATACTTCTTTCAATAACTGCCATATCATCATCAAGATCATCAGCTTCTGATTCTAATGATGAGTCACTTGTATCACTACGTGTTTCTTTAACAGTAACAGCAACACTTTTAAGTACAAGTAATACTATTTTTTGTAATAATGGAGCATCACCATCACCAGTACCACCACCAAATCTACCAGAACCATGACGATATGGTAAACCATCTAATAATCTACAATCTTTAACAGCACGTACAATTAAATGTGCCAATGAGCATGGTTCATCTGGTAATATATCTTGTAATGCTAATGTACTACCATAACACAATACTTCATTAAATAAACCAAGTAAATGACGCCATATTATACCAGGTACATTACCATTTAATAAACGTACCAAATTATCTAGCTTTGAATAAAATAATTTTGTATCAATAACAGATAAATTTGCTTTAACTGATATTATTGATTCCCATAAATCAAGAAATGTTATAACTGCTGATTCATATTGTGGTGTATATGAACCAAGTATTGTATCAAATTTATCAACTAATAGAGACCATTTTTTTTCAAGTGCTTTAACACACAATGCTTTAATAGCAGTACTATCAACACTTTCAGGATCAGATATAATAAGTGTATTACAATTATTTGGTACAAGTGATGTCGATGATGACGACGATGCCGCTCCTGATGATAATATTGTTGTTGCTGAAGTATCATCTTCACTTGGATGTATATCATAATCTTTATGGTCAACAACTCGCTTAACAACATCAAGTGTAAATAACATTTGACTTGGTAAATTTGTATTAACTAATGATTGTGTTAACTTATCAAGCCATATTTCTTCAGTATTATCTTTTGTTATTATAAAAAATGATGCTAATGCACGACTTGCTGTATATAATATATATTTATTATGTGTATTTGATAAATCAATTAATTGATCAATAATACCATGTTCATTACGTGATAATGCTTCACATACTTCAGCAACTCTACGACACATTAAACCACGTGTATTTTGTTTAATAGCAAGATCAAATAACAATTGTAAACCACTTAAAAATTCTAATATTTTATCTGGATTCCATTCAGCAAGTATACCATGTGTTCTATTAATATTCGTTGTTGATGCTCTTGATGTTGATACAAATGGTTTACGTAGACTACTTTCAGGCATTTCACACAAACATTGACCTAATAAACTTTTTTGAAATATTTCAATTTCATTAACAAGTTCATCATCAGTACAATCATTGCCATTTAATATTCTTTGTTTCTTTTTTGCTGGCTCATCCATGATTTTATTTATTATTAAAACTACCACCTTTTATTTTTATAAGTATTATTATTATAATTTAATTAATTTTATTTTAATAATAGTTGTTGTTTTTTAAAAAATTATAAATTAATTTTACTTTGCGTGTTTATTTTCAGCTCAAGTGATCTTCGACATATACATGTCTGGATTATTATTTGTCATTGATGATGATGATGATTCAATTGATTTTATCCACATGTGGCTATTGTTTTATTTATTCTAAAAAACAATAAATAATAATATTATTATTAACATCATAGTACGTAGAGTTTTTTCATATGGATTTATGAATAAATAAAAATAACAACAAGTCAATAACAAGACTCACCTTGAGATTGACGCGACTCCAAGACCAACTGTCATCGCTACCAGTCTTTATTTTTATTTTTTTTTTTCAACTTTGCCGCTTGACCATGTTATATTATATTCACCACACAAAAAGCATGCGCAATTTTTTGAAAAATTACATTTCCCTCCGTTTTTTTTTTATTATTATTTTTTTATTTTCAACAATATTTATTCTGTCATCACTCAATCAACATGTTATTCTTGAAGCAGTCACAATAAACATAATAATAACAATTATCATTAAAAAAAAGGCCTCTTTTGATATTGATGGCGAGAGAAAGAGAGAGAGACAGACACACACAGAGAGATGAGAGAGTGAGTGAGAAGATAAAATGATTGGAAGATGTTAGCTTTTGTTTGTACAATCCCTGCAGAAAGCCAATATATACGTATATGAATTTTTTCTTATTTTTTTTTTTTTTCAATCCACCTTAGTATTGACAATTTCACATGTTTATCAAATTTAATAACATTTTTAAGAACACACAATTAAACTTCACTTTAACAATTAAAATAATATCAATTTATACAATTATTTTGATGATAACTTTACTTTTATTTTTCAATATAAAATTATCGTTTATTAATGAATTTTTTATATGTTAAAAATATGAATTTTTTGACTAGGGATGAGAGGCGTACATTTGTGAGACACCATAGAATGGGGAAGAAAATTTGCTGCGTTGCCAAATATATAAAATTTATTTTAATTGTGGGTGGAAAAAATTTTTTTTTTATTAATATTATTATTTATTCAATTATATATATACAACTTTAACACTATTACAAATATTATAAATACACTGAATTATTATTATAACATAAATATATACTTTTATTAATTTTAATTCATTATTTATAAATAAATATATATGATTAGTAATGACGGCATCATATTGAGCTGCGTAATACAGTAGCAAATCCAATCACATTCCACTTGTCACTAATCAACACTAACATTATATACTTAATTTTTTATTAAAAAAATAACACGATAATTCAGTATTTACATTTTTATTAATTTTTCATACGTTTATTTTTACAACAATTATTTATTTTGTTACTTTGTTTTGTAAATATGTTATAATGATTATGGCAACACTGTATTATATGATTACAGCGCATTCTGCCACTGTATTTACGTATTTTTGAATTCGAATTTCTACTGTTAGATAGAAGAATATCATGTTTCTTTATGTCATTAACTCATAATTAGATGTCAGCACATTAGATTGTCTAAAATCAAAATAACAAAAAAAAAACAATTATTAAAAAATATAAATATCATATAAAATAAACAATCAAGTATTTAACAATTTTAGTTTTTTATATTATGAAAAACTTGACGTGTTTTATTTTTTAAAATAATTAATGAACAATGTAAAATAATAATTAGTGTTATGATATTTGTTGATTGACATAACCTCATACTGTGATAAACAATATAGTATTCACTGTAAACAAATACAAACTAATTTAAGTTTATTGGAATTTTTAATTATTAACAATGAAGTAAGTTGATGTTAAAAAAAATATTAAAAAACTAAATGTTTAAATAATTATATTAATGTTATGTTAATAGGATCAGTGTTGATGGTTTGATTGTCTATTTTCCTTATGATTATATTTACCCAGAGCAGTATGCCTATATGCTGGAGCTTAAAAGAGGCCTCGATGCCAGAGTATGTATCATCTCCCCATCTTAAAATGTAACTTTTAAAGATATTTATTATTTTTTTGATACCATTATCTTAGGGTCATTGTCTTCTTGAAATGCCTTCAGGAACTGGCAAAACTATAACTCTATTGTCACTAATTGTTGCATATATGCTTGAGCATCCACTACAAGTTACAAAATTAATATATTGTTCACGTACAGTTCCTGAAATTGAAAAAGTTCTTGAAGAATTGAAAACATTAATGAATTATTATGAAAGTCAAACAAATACTAAGCCAAAAATTGTTGGTCTTGTATTGAGTTCACGTAAAAATATGTGTATTCATCCAGAGGTATAAATATACATTTAATTTTTGATGAAAAAAAAAGATGTATATCAAATAATATTTGTAATAAATTTTTAATTCATCAGGTGAGCAAAGAAAGAGAAGGAAAAATAGTTGATGGACGTTGTCATTCATTGACAGCATCATATGTGAGAGCACGTCATATTGATGATGAGAATACACCAGTTTGTAATTTTTTTGAAGGTTTTGATATGGAAGGTCGTGAACAAATGATGCCACCTGGTATTTATTCAATTGACGACCTCAAAGATTATGGACGTGATAGAAATTGGTGTCCATATTTTTTAGCACGTTTTGCAATTATAAATGCACAAATTGTTGTTTACAGTTATCATTATTTATTGGATCCAAAAATTGCTGAATTTGTATCAAAAGAAATGGCAAAAACTTCAGTTGTTGTATTTGATGAAGCTCATAATATTGATAATGTTTGTATTGACTCAATGAGTGTTAAAATTAATCGTAGAACAATGGATAAATGTTCAAATAATATTAGTTTATTGGAAAAAACAGTTGCTGAAATGAGAGATGAAGATGCTAATAAATTAAAAGAAGAATATCAACGATTAGTTGAAGGTTTACAAGATGCTCAAGTTGCTAGAGAAACAGATGTTATATTAGCAAATCCAATTCTTCCAGATGAAGTATTAGAAGGTAAATTAAAAATCCTAATTATCATAAGCTTTTTTTGTTTATAAAATTTTTAATATAAATTAACATTATCTAACAGAGGTAATACCTGGAAATATTCGTAATGCTGAGCATTTTGTAAATTTTTTAAAACGTTTTGTTGAATATTTAAAAACAAGATTACGTGTACAACATGTTGTACAAGAATCACCTTCAATATTTCTTCATGATATACAAACAAAAGTGTGTATTGAAAGAAAACCATTACGTTTTTGTGCTGAAAGATTGGCATCACTTTTACGAACAATGGAAATGACTGATTTAACTGATTTTTCACCACTTATACTTGTTACCCATCTTGCAACATTAGTATCAACTTATACAAATGGTTTTACAATAATCGTAGAGCCATATGATGAAAAAACACCAGTTGATAAAGTTTCAAATCCAGTACTACATTTTAGTTGTATGGATTCATCAATTGCAATGAAACCAATATTTGATAGATTTCAATCAGTTATTATAACATCAGGTACACTATCACCACTTGATATGTATCCAAAAATATTAAATTTCCATCCAGTTATTATGTCATCGTTTACAATGACACTTGCAAGACCATGTCTTTTACCAATGGTAAGTTTTATATTTTATTTATTATTATTATTATCTTTGATTGATGGTTAATTTTTTTATCAAATAGATTGTTGCAAGAGGTAATGATCAAGTAGCAATTTCTTCAAAGTTTGAAACACGTGATGACATTGCTGTCATTAGAAATTATGGTCAATTGTTAGTTGAAGTTGCATCAGCAGTACCAGACGGTATTGTTTGTTTTTTTACATCATATTTATATATGGAGTCTGTTATTGCTGCTTGGTATGATCAAGGAGTTGTTGATCAACTTCAAAAACATAAATTGCTATTTATTGAAACTCAAGACTCAGCTGAGACAAGCTTAGCACTTATTAATTATATAAAAGCTTGTGAAAATGGACGTGGTGCTGTGTTGTTATCTGTTGCAAGAGGAAAAGTATCAGAAGGTGTTGATTTTGATCATCATCTTGGTAGAGCTGTTCTTATGTTTGGTATTCCATATGTTTATACACAATCAAGAATTCTCAAAGCAAGATTAGAATATCTTCGTGATCAATTTCAAATAAGAGAAAATGACTTTTTAACATTTGATGCAATGCGACATGCTGCTCAATGTGTTGGACGTGTTATTAGAGGTAAAACTGATTATGGTATAATGATATTTGCTGATAAAAGATTTTCAAGAAGTGATAAAAGAAGTAAAATACCAAAATGGATACAAGAACATTTGACTGATCAATTGTGTAATTTATCAACTGAAGAAGCTATACAAATAAGTAAAAGATGGTTAAGACAAATGGCACAACCATTTACACGTGAAGATCAACTTGGATTGTCTCTATTGACTAAAGAACAACTTGAAAAAGAAGAAGCCAGTAAATTTGAAAAACAAGCTCAACAAAATTAATTACATTTTTCTTTTTTCTATTTTAATGTAAAAAAATTCAATTGTTTTTTTTATAACAATATATTTGAAAGAAAACTTATGGTAAAGATAAAAAAATGTTTTTTATTTTAATTTGTGATTCAATTTGGTCACCAGCGTACCAGCACACGATCACCATTTTGAATTGAATAATAACAGAGTTGTTGAAGAGGCATATCAAGAGGAATTTCTTCTTTAGATAACTGAAAATTAAAAATTAATAAATTTTTAAAATAACCATCTAATATATATTTTTAGCAAACTTACATTTGGTTGTACGAATGATAATTTTGGTACTTTTCTTCCAGTTTGAAAGAGTTTTTGTGCAAGACCAGTCAACTTTTGTACATCCATATCTTTCATGAGTTTTCTTTTAGTACTTTTTTGAGTTGTTTGTTCATTCATACATACAAATTCAACAGTTATTACATTCGATTCCATTTCTACAGGTGTGTTTAAATTTGTTCTTTCTGGTGAACCATATTCTGTAGAAAAAAATAACGATTAATTAATAAACCTAAAATGTTTATGCCACTTAATCAATGGTTGATCATTTTAGAAGAAAAAACTTACTGTTAACAAGAACAGGATATCTTGGATGTTCATTTACAAATTCAATTTTTAAATTATCCAGTTTATTTTTTTCAATATTCAACCATTCATTTGCATACAGTTTTAAATAATCATACTCAGCACCTTTACGTTCATCATTATGAATTTCAGTTCCATTTAATATTTTTAATTCTGATATTTTAGCAATAATTAATTGTCTTACTGTGTCAAATGCAATGTCAGTCAAAATTGGATTATCTCGAAATCTTAATTCTTCAAGATTTTTTAATTTTTCTAATTCACTAATACTTTGCCACTGTAAAAAATTAAATATTAATGATAAATACAAATTGAATAGATAAATTAATTTAATTTTTATTACATCTGATATGAGATTATTTGATAAATGTAAATTTCGGAGTCCTGAAAATTCATTAGTCTTCATTTCATCATCCAATGTTGTAAATTTAATTTTTTCAATTTTATTTGAATTAATATTGAGATTCTCTAAGCTGAAAAATTATATTTCATTTTATTATTAATTATATTGATTATTTTTTTTTTTTTTCATTTAAAATTACTCACCAGTTTAAGTGACCTAGTTTCAAAATTTCATTCCAGCTCGATATTGAATTACCTTCAAGAGTCAAGTCAACAATTTTTTCAAGGCTTGTGTCACTAATAGGTTTATCCAAAAAATCAATTTTATTAAATGGCACAGAAAGTGTCTTCAATGAAGGAAATATTGATGTTACCAATTGAATATCTCTCCAGTCATAATCCATTCGAGAAATTGTTAAATTTTCGACATTTAAAAAACTATTTTTCATTTCAATTAAATCAATTTTTGTGCCCAATGTATTTTCACTGAATAAATCAACGAAAAATAGATTATTAATTTAAATTAGATACAAAAAATAATAGTAATATTATAAACGAAAAATTACCTGACATTAAGTCGTTCAAGTTTTTTTAACTGTGTACAAATATTTGCAATTGTTGTCCAAGAGTTAAAAAGATTTTTTGATAAATCAAGTTCACAAATATTTGGACATAATTCTCCAAGTTCATTATCATTACCACAACGTGATACACATTGTTCTCTGAGCCATACAATTTTTAATCGATTAAAGGTACTTTGTTTTTTATTGACCTTTGAAAAACCAACCATTTCTAGAAATGGAGCATTTATTTCTTTCCTAAGACTTGTTATATTATCTTTGTTAACACCAGCAAGTTCATCATCAATAAATCCATATCTATTTTTAATTGCTAATGGACAAGATATACCAGTATTAATTTTTGCAGGTCGTACAAATGAACCTGATGTTGAATGTCTTGTTTTGAAGTATAATTTTTGATTATAGGTTCCATTGTGTTTTCCTCTTGTTGGATTATCCCAATCAATGCCGAACCAAGTACCATTTGTTTCATCTACTGGTCCCACATAACAAATTGTTCCTCGTTGTCCATCACATTCAATTCTTTGACCAATTTTGGCATCCTGGAGATCCATAGATAGAACGCCCTCCACCATGTCTTTTTTTGATGATGTCTCTCCAATGACACTTGCATGGAGGTCTACAAGGAGGGTAATCTGTCGAATTTTACTGAAGCCAAAATAATGGAGCAAGTCGGTACATATTTTTACCAATGACAGCGCTAGTG
>JAPYYR010001939.1:0-13500 GCA_030523065.1 Aphidius colemani
CTATTAGGAGCATAGAATGACCGAGGAGGTATTTGCTCATTCAAAATTTACTTCTTCGATTTTATAATTTCCCAATTTTCTAATTTTTTTTTTCGAAAAATTTTCGATTTCTATTAGGAGCATAGAATGACGGAGGAGGTATTTGCTCATTCAAAATTTACTTCTTCGATTTTATAATTTCCCAATTTTCTAATTTTTTTTATTGAAAATTTTTCGATTTCTATCAGGAACATAGAATGACCGAGGAGGTATTTGCTCATTAAAAATTTACTTCTTCGATTTTATAATTCTCCATTTTTTCAACTTTTTTTTTTGAAAATTTTTCGATTTCTATCAGGAACATAGAATGACCGAGGAGGTATTTGCTCATTAAAAATTTACTTCTTCGATTTTATAATTCCCCATTTTTTTAATTTTTTTTTTCAAAAATTTTTCGATTAATTTTTCGATTTCTATCAGGAACATAGAATGACCGAGGAGGTATTTGCTCATTCAAAATTTACCTAATAGCGAAACATACCTTAAAAATTGAGATAAAATTATGATTTTCAACAGGGTTATAGAACAAGAGAAAAGGTATTTGATGGCTATATTATAGAAGCGCCACCTATTTTTTTTCTTTCGAACTAATAGCGAAACACACCTTAAAAATTGAGATAAAATTATGATTTTTAACAGGGTTATAGAACAGAAGAAGAGGTATTTGATGGCTATATTACGGAAGCGCCACCTATATTCCTTCTCCGGAACTAATAGCGAAACATACCTGAAGAATTGAGATAAAATTAAGATTTCTAACAGGGTTATAGAACAGGAGAAGAGGTATTTAATGGCTCTATTACCGAAGCGCCACCTATATTATTTCTGTGGAACTAATAGCGAAACACACCTCAAAAATTGAGATAAAATTACGATTTTTAACAGGGTTATAGAACAAGAGAAGAGGTATTCAATGACTATATTACGAGAGCGCTATCTCAATTTTTTGAGTGTGTTTTGCTATTAGTTCCTAAGAAATAATATAGGTGGCGCTTCCGTAATATAGCTATGAAATACCTTTTCTCTTGTTCTATAACCCTGCTAAAAATCTTAATTCTATCCTAATTTTAAAGGTGTGTTTCGCTATTAGTTCGAAAGAAAAAATATAGGTGGCCCATCCGTAATATAGCCATTAAATACCTCTTCTCCTGTTCTATAACCCTGTTAAAAATCTTAATTTTATCTTAATTTTTTAAGTGTGTTTCGCTATTGGGTAAATTTTTAATGTACAAATCGAAAAATTTTTGAAAAAAAAAATAAGGAAATTATAAAATTGAAGAGGTAAATCTGGAAAGGAGTGGAATGTTTTTTCAAGTATCAAGCAAATATAAATATCGAGGAGGTAAATTTCCAAATTAATTTTTATTTTAATAATCTATCAAGCAAACAGAAACCAAAGGAAGTATCAAAGTAGATTTTTCGACGAGCAATCCTTTGAAAGTAAAATAAAATTTTTAAGTTAATTTTTGAAAAAGTTATCTCTTGTCCAGAAAACGTGGTTTTAGTTTTTCCTTAATAAACAATCGAATTCAATTCAAAAAAATATAAACAATTTCTAACTATCTTTACTTTATCGTTTACTGTATTTTGTGAAATTTTCGCATTCAGGTTTTTTTCTTAGTTTTGTTTTCTTCATTAATAATTACCTGAAAGAGTTTATTTTTATTAGACGCTGTAGCGCTCATCAATATCTTTAACTTGAATCTAGTTTGAATAATCTAAGTTAATTATTATGGAGGTTTTAAGATTTATTTTAAAAACATGCATAGAAAACAATACTATGGTGGGACGCTTCGCGTCTATCCTACCTCCGTAATAAGAAAAGTCATTGATAAAAATTCTAACGAATAAAATTGTTATAATAAAGATACGGAAGAATTGCGGAATTGCTCTAGTATAATACAAAAAAATAAAAATAAAAATTTTTTCGTAGAGTTTAATGAACTAACGGTTTATTATCTCGATCAAGAGTTTCGCTTCTGACGTTGGCAATCTGGTTTTAGAGTAAACTCTTTGTTATATTCACATACATATGGATACAAAAGTATACAAGCAAGAATCATTTCCGGACCTTTTTTGTCCAAGCTGGACAACGGCCAGTGCTTGCCAATTCAAATGTATATACATATAAATAATTTTTATAGTAAAAAAAGGGTCACAGACTGGCTTCAAGCCCAATTTGAAAAACGGTAAACTGGTTTGTCCAGTTCGCGATCCTTTATTCCTGTCCGTTATTTCATTTCTTTCTTACACGAAATAATATACATATACATATCCCCGCACGTGGCTAGCTCTTACTTTAAGGGATTCACTGTTACATAAAACTGGCCATCGGCCACGTGCTGTACAGTGGTGGGGCCCCGTATATTCACTGGGTCTTGTTAAATAATAAGAAGGGGGGTCAATGGTCATTTTTAGTCGGACGACTGACAGTTTTACTTTATATCTCATGGATACATCTGGACACACTCGATGTACGAAATCAAAAAATTTATTTCATTCAGTTTTCAAATTTTTTCAAGTGTTTTAAGTTTATTTTACTTCAAAAGTGCATTTATATTTTATTTGACTAAATTAAGTTTGTCTAAGAAAGTTAAATAATTTATATTCAATTTATTTTTTACAACTGAAAAATATATAGAGAAAAATCTAAATATGTAAGGTTTAAATCTTCTGCAAAAGACGCGAAAAATAATAAAAATAAATAAATAATTGCAACAGACAAAGATGAGAAAATCCAAGGGTGAATTATAACTCCATACTTTACTCTGTGGTCTGAAGGCGTCTTGCAAGTAAAGGCTCGCGTATATATATATAGTAAAAGCGTGAGCTGAAATTCTTGTCTTAGAAGTGGCATGGTGTAGTAGAGCCTCGAGGCGTTTGGGAGTTAGAAGTTGGGTTGAGAAGTATAGCATCGGTGAAGGCAAGATATCTTTTCTCTTATACAAAGACAAAGTACGGCCAACGAACATTTCCAAAATCTATATTTCAAATAAGAAAGTCTTCGATTTTAATTAAATAAATTTTGATAAAAATATATTCGTATATATTTAATCGACACATTTATCTTTCATGTCAATGATCGATAATAACTTTTAATTCTTCAACTAGAAAAGCAATTTTAAAAATACTTTTTCCACTTAATTACTGTGGTAAATGAAAATTCTGTCAATTTATTTTCTTCAATAATTTAAAATCATTTTTTTAATTGCAATTGGTTTCTTCTTTTAGTACATCGAATATTTGAAATATAAATTTTATAATTAAAAATAATTTTTTTATATGAAAAATACAAAAAAATATAATGAAAAATTAAATGTTGAAAAATTCATATTTCCATATGTCACCAGTATGTCATATGTGTCACGCAATTCTAAAATTGAATACAATAGATTAAAGCTTGAGTAGAATTATGGGCGGTCTAAAGAAAATACGCACAATGAATTAGTGGATATAAATGCAAAGAACGAGTGGGAGAAGTTTGTCGAGGGAATAGTTACAACTGTTTCTCAACTATTTTTTTTTATTTTTTTCCATCAAGCTTTTATATTGTGTAATAAAACTCCCTCTCTATACATAAGATATAACAAAAATGGTCGATTATTTTCTTAGGGACATTAATCCAACCCCTTTTTTGTTGGAATAATTTATTTCGAACATAAAAAAAAAAATCATTTTTGGGAAAATTAAATATATATTTATATTTTATGTCATCTAAAAGAAAATTTTTGAATTGGATATAATTAAAAATTCAAAGACGAGCTATTTACTTTTGAATTTATAAATATTTTATTTATTCAAAAGAAAATATTTCAAGTTTAAATTAAATTAATTTTCTAATGAAAAATTATAAATTTCTTTTTGTGTAATAATTTTGAATGAAAAAAAAGCTTTATTTTAACTCGTAAAAAGTTTTTTTTTTCTCAGTGTATAATAATGTTTTATAACTCTGTTGCTATGGTCTGTATCAAGCCTGGTGAATCCTTAGTAAAAAGAAAAGCTTGGTATATACAAGGACGAATATAACGAGAAAGGAAGAAAGCCAGATCGCCTGCTTACTCGCGACCCTTTAATTTAGAAAACCCTTTTCACCATTTTAAGCCAGAAAAGAGAAAAGATGGCTGTGCAAAATGGAAGGCCTTACATACACGTGTATAAAATATTATATTTTTACTGTAATATATACAAACGAAGATCTATCAACTCGTTAACTCGGTCATAATAAATAAAATTTTCCACATAAAAATTTTTATATTTTCATATTAATTTATAAAAATTAGATTAAATGAAATGAAAAATAAAAAAAAAAACCTTTTAATTAATCAGCGTTAAAAAAAAAAAGAGTAAAATAAAGTAAATTAAAAATTTTAGCTGGGTGTTTTTAAGAGAGTTAAAATACAGATTGGCGATTTTGTAATGTCAAAACTAACTTTGTTCATATATAGATATAGCGGATGAATGATTTTACTCTTTTGCTCTTTTGCTAGAGTAAACTTTTTCCTTTTTCTCTTAAAACTCGCTCAGATGCAGCTGGGGGCGTGAGTCGCCTTCATTAGCAAACTTTCGTTCAAAATTTTCCAAGCTATACGAGCCCGGCGTAGATGCTTCGTTGCTGCTGACTACCGACCTTTACTATATACCCCTTTCTCTTTTTTGGTCGCGCTTCTCTTGTGCCACTTCCTCTTAAAATCTCCTGGCCATCAAACTCATATATATCTATATGTTTGTGCCGGCAGCAAAAACAAACGTTTGTGAACCAAACTCAATTTAAACTTCTGAGTTACCATTAATTTTTCGAGATCTAAGGGTATTTTTAATTTTTCATTCATAAATTTTTTTATTGAAAAACATTGATCTTTTTTTTTCAAGGAAATTAGCTGTAAAATTCTTACAATTTTCATTATTCTCTGTTCAATTTGTTGGGAAATGTATTTCATCTTATATCACAAGATTATTAGAAGGAAAAAAAGAAAATTTCTATATTAAAAAAATATTAATAAATTGATTCTTGTTTTGCATTGTCATAGTTGCGATGACTGTCACTCAAAGTAACAAAAATAAAATGAAATATTCTGCAGAGAATTTTGATATATTGCTCTCAGTTTCCTCTGGTAATTAGCAAAATTACGGTGCGATTATTTTGTTGAATATTTTTCAAGTTTTAAAAAACATTTTCAAACAGAAATTTTACACAAAAGCTTGCGTGAGTGGATAAAGCTTTAATTAAAAGAAATTATTTTTAAAGTTGATGCTCGTCATGTATTTATGAATTAAAAAATCTACTTGATTTAAATTTAGTATGCAACGTGATGAGGTATATATAAATTTCCTGAGATAACAGACAACGGTGCAGATCAAACAAATATTAATATATGAATTTATTATTTCGAAAAGCATCGCGTCTCAAAAGTCAGACTGAGAAATAGAAAAATGTCTCTTACATTCATAACGTGATATTTTATAGACAAAGGTGAAGAACGACATCATTCGGCTAGTTGTCAGAGAATAACGTTTAGCATAAGACACATACACACACAAATATCTGAATTTTCTTCTTCATTTTCACTCCGTAACCTTCTGTCTGCATAGGAAGCTGGTTTTCTACTTGCTGCCGAGAACCCACTCAATATTTTATAGGGTTGAAATAATATTTAAGTGAGGATTTCGTTAAATTTTCACGATAAAAAAAGAAGAAAAAATCAAGCCAAAGGCTGCAGTGTATATAAAGTTCAAAAAGAAAAATTAAGAAAATACTTTCTTAAATTTTGAATCAGTCAAATTATGGCTTATTATATTCGCTAATGATGACATTGACTATTTTTGTTAAAATAATCATGCAGTTGTTGAACTAGCATTTCTTAAAATTTAATGACACCAGTTTCAGTCAACGGTTTCAAGCTGACTCAAATCAGCAGTTCTTTTTTTTTCAATTATGCCCTTTCACACATTATCAAGTGACAAATTTTCCTTACAAGCTCATTATTATTTGAACAAAAAAATATGGTTTTAAGAGCTCATTTCTAATATAACCTGTGATGATTCTCATGATTTCCGTCTGCCAATAATTTGCAGTAAACAAATTGAATTAAAAGTGAGTTCATCTTTTCGTTTAGGTATTTTTTGTAGAAACCCGTCCAAAAATACTTGACTATTCAAATGGAATTTGAAAAATTTAAGTTTTAAATCGAGAAAAGTTCAAGTTTTTGTAAAGATAAATATATAAAAATGAAATTTGTGTGTAAGAGAAAGATGGGGTCTGTTGTACGGGTGCATTGAAACGAGGCACAAATTTCTACTCGTGGTAAAGTTTTAAATGATTTTCCTAGAAGTTGCTTTGCGAGAGTTGGTCTATTAGGAAAAGTCAATTTGCCCATCGAGCCCAACATATATGCACACAGCCATATGCAAACGTATAAAAATTATAAAAAAGTAAATCGTTTTTTTTTCGAAATATTTGTTGTAATTCAATAAGCATATGCAGTTAGTTTGATGAAATAATTTATAAATTTACATCGTTATTTCTTTTGAAGGGACAATTTAGTTTAACTAAATTTAAAATTTTTTTGATAGCGACGTTAAACGAGCTTTACAAGTTTTAACTCGCCCGAGTTTTTGCGTAACCCGTAAACGTTTTTTTTTTTTGTAATCGTTTCCATATATAGTGTCATCAAGCCAGGTATAAAATTGAGTGAGTAATACCTCGGGCAAAGGTTGGACATATGTGTCCAGCAGCGATAAAAGGTATTGTTGAATTTATTTTTTATTTGCGGATGATTATGATCAATTAAGCTCAACGTGACAAACAAGTTGTTGCCTCTGTGTCATATATATTTCGTCCGGCAGTTACTGCATCGATTGAGAAAATAAAAAAACAAATTCAATAGGAAATGAAAAAAAGATTTACTTTTCAACAATAATAAAATTCTAAAATTATATTTAAAGAAATGATTGAAGAATCTCCACTGTTTTTTAACGAAAATACATATAAAGTTTAACATCTTTCTCTTGACGTTCTAAATATAGTACCACTTGTTATGTAGCTCACACTTGAATTGTTTCCCTATACTCTTGAGTGACTTTTGTTATTGTTCTACTTTGTGTACGACGATCGCAAAAATGACAAATTGTAAATAAAATATCATGTTGTCTAAGAGAAAAAAAAGACTAGACAATATAGAAAAGATGAAAGTAAAAACGATGCTCAACGTGAGAAGCAATTTCGGTTGAGAAAATCTTCTAAAAATGAACAATAGAAACCGCAAATTTATTTTATTCATAAAAAATATATAAGGTTTTACATTTATTCTGTTTTATATCGGGAAAATGTTTCTTTTATTGAAAACAGTACTCATTTACTTGTCAATCATACGAACACAAATGTTATGGAAATTTAAATTTTATACTTTCATTGTCGACATAATAAATTGATAAAAAAGTGTTGGACTCTTTGATATTATAAGAGTATAACGAAAAAATATGATGATGATTTTACCATCTGAAAAAATTACGGGTGAGCTGGGCGTATTCTGAATCAATAAGAACTGTTTTTCCCCTTTGCATGTGATACCAACACCATTAGCTCAAGACTTACCTCTGCTCCCTACTTTTTTTACTGCACAGATCAACCCGCCCACCCTGCTTTCATCTGAGCTTCCTTTTAGTTTTCGCTCATTTTTCTTTCAAATACCCCCTTCACTTTTGAGCATACCAAACAACCGTGCAGTTTTATATACGCGCAGGCAGTATACCCCACGGTCCTATATTCACATTGCCACAGCGACGGGGATATTTGTGGGGTAAAAAAAGAGGGGTGGTCTTTGGCTAGCTACCGCTCACAAACTTCTAGCATAAGCGTCGGCCATCTTCATGCTATTCTTTCTAACGTCCTTCCACTTACTATCCTTTTTCTTGTCATTATTTTTTCATCTTTATCTTCTTCTTCTCCCAGCTTCTACGTCTTCTTGTTATCATATTTCCCTCTACTTATTCATCTTGCTATTATTATTTTGTCTTCCTATTTCTCTTTTTTTTTTTTTTTTTTTTTTTTTTTTTTCTTTTTCTTTTTAAGCCTTAATCAATATTTGAAAAGGCCCGGACATATAAGAGCTTTGTCTAGTAAAAAAAAATATTTATTGACCAAAAAATAATAACCATAGTTCAAAGTTTTCATTAATTTTTTCCCAACTAAGATTGTGCTTGAGAAGGAATTAAAATTTGTCAATTAAAAAAAAATTATTCGTTAACAATTGTGTTAATTATTTTCTATGAAAAAATATCAAAAATAATCACAGGCATTTATATGTACATATAAAGAATTTGATTAACAGTAATATTGTTCTTTTTGGAATGAGAAAAACTTATTTAATGAGGGTGCCTTGGCTTGATATATATATAAGAGACACAACGGGTATTTTTAAATTTCTATTAAAATTTTCTTGTCTAAAAACAGAAGAGGGATATTTGCAATGGGTGGGTGAATAGATGGATGGATAGATGGATAACATAAAGGAGGGGTCTTATGAAGCACATAAGAACTGGGCAAAAGAAGTAGATAGTAGGGTGAAATGAACGAGGGGAAACTTTCTCGAGCTGTCTGAACGACTAAAAAAATTCAAGCTTGTAAAGCACAACCAAGAAAAAAAGAATAAAAAAATTATTATATACGTAAAGTAAAGTGAGAAAAGGATAATAACATATTATTCAGGTGTATAGGTCTATACATGTACACTAGAAATATGAAGGGAGTATTTTTTTATTTTTTTTTTTCTACCGAGTTCAAAGCAAACTTGAAATCCTCTTACATTCACGACTAAATTTATTGAAAAATAATATGAAAATATACATTTAAATGAATTTATTCTCAAAAAAGTTTCTTTGTTTTGTGTGAATATATATTTATAATTAATTCAAGCAATATATTCAAGAAACTGTCTCGAGACAAAATAAAATAAATGAAATATAAAATATATGCAAAGTAAGAAAGAACCCTAACTTTTATTTCTCTAGCAAAAAACGAATCGATATTACGTCGTGAAAGTCACCGCTTTGCCTGGCTCTTGTGACCGGGGCTTGTTGGAAAACTGCGCGAGAAATTTTCTCTCGTTTTCTTTAAAGAAGAGTGTGAAGGACAAACGACCAAGGGTGGGAATGTAAAAGCGAACGAGCTTGGTCCGCCCCTCGGGAGCTGATATTTAAATCTTTCCTTTTCTAATTTCAACCCCTTTTCTCTTCCTTCTTCTTCTTCTTCTTCTTCTTTATCTTTTGTTATTTTCAAAACCCCCTTTTCATTTTACTACCATGAAACAGTATTTCCCCCTTCACCACTTCCACATTGCCCACTTTCGCACTCAGTCTCTACCAACGCTTAGCCAGCCGCCATCATGGAAATATTAAGAACTCGGGGAAAATGGCCGCCCCAGTTGTGACTGCTAAGCTAAGGGAACTTTTTTACACCTCCCCACTCATCTTATAATTTACTAACTTCCTATCGCCTATTCTGCACCACCTACAAACCCTCGGACTTTTTTGAGCTTTTTTTTTTCACTAAAAAATAGTCAAACAAAACAGACGGCTAAGTAAACAAAATTTTCACAAAGTTTTTATCATCACTGATGTTTTTCTATATATTTTATTTGGAATAAAAAATAACAGCTATCGCCCATATGTTATTATCTCTTGTATCCAACAATATATTTTAACAAAAAATTTATTCAATGATTTGTGTTGTAATTTTTTTTTTTGAAAATTTATAACAGTTTACCCCAATGATTGTCTCATTAATTTATTTATTGAAAATAGTTTTCCAACTTTTTTAAAATTAATTGCAATTATACATAAATAATATCAATATTCAATGACCCAAGTGGGAAGTCATGTCGATCGTCGACCCTTAATCTCGGTTGAGAGTTGAAAATTAAGCTCAATCGATGTTACGGTTATCAATGTCGTTCCAGATATAATTACAATTAAAAGCTCAAATATAATTTAAAAATTTGACAAAAAGCATGTTCAGTAGAGATAGAAAATAACCTTGAATATTTAAAAATCAAAACGAAAATAAATATATAGAAAAAAAATTGGCAAACTCACCCTTACTGTATAGTTGATGATGTGATTTTTTCGATTGATGTCATCTGCTGCTGCTCTCATTGAAAACCGCATCATCTGCAATGATAATGATTTAAAATGAAAAACATATTTACATATTACAGTAAATTCAATGGCCAATATTCATTGAAACTTTTGTTTTCATTGATATTAATTTTCAACAGTATTCACATTTATACAAATAATTTTACACTCCATCATTTATTCATTTGTTTATTTATAATTTTCTATTCATTTTTAAATTATGTTAAAACTGTTTAAACAATTTAAATGCAATAAAAAGTATTTTATATCAATTAACAAGTATAATGAATCATTTTGATTGATGGCCAATACAAATACAATCTCTGTGAATATGTCCGAAGAATGCATATGCGCACTCAATATATGTCATGAATATATTATATATTGATATCAAATATTGACTATAATCAGGATGGATAAATTCATAAAATATAATTACATTTTATCACTTTTAAAAATATTTAAATTAAGTGGTTAGAGCATGAGGATGTATGATTACATTATTTTTCTACCACAAGCGTTGCTTTTCAGTAGTAAAACATACGTATGTGCCGACATCATCTGTAGAGACTTATTTATTGATGTAAATTATTGTCTGATGATGGATTGTCTTTATTCTGGATAAATCTGTACTTAGTTTTTTGGTTTAACAATTTTTATTTTTATAAAATAATAATTATTATTTAAATAAATATACAAAATTAATAAAAAAAAAAATGATTAAAAAACGAAAAATGGAAATATAAAAAAATATCAAAAGAAAATGAATAAGTTATCAGATGAGTTGATGAATTAACAAATAAAAAAATTAATAAATAATTTAATAAATTATTTATTAAATAAATAAATAGCCATTTATATATAATTTTTATTTTTTATTTATTTTTTCATTTAAATAGTGTGATAACTCTCGAATGATTTATAAAAAATGAATGTGTAGTTTATGTTTTAATTTGAAATAACAAAAAAAAACAATTTTCTTTGACAACTGTTGTATACTTTGATATACTTTGAGTGTGCACATGTGTAAATGACAACACGCACGCTCATGTTTGACAGCTGATAAAAGCTCTAGGGATGTTTCTGTACAAACTGATATGAAACGCTATAGTAAACTCTTTACTACAATCGAACTTTGTATTTAAAAAAAAATCCAAAATCATGTTTTACGATTTACTATTAACAAAATAGGAAAACTAAGCATAACGTCAGGGGAACTTATTACAATCAAATTAACTATTTATATCAAAATAAATTGAATGATTATTTCAATGAAATCTAAACATGTTTACATCATTATTTATTAAACAAGTTTTTCTTTCATCAATAGTCTCTACTTGTAGCCTGAATTTTGAATTACTTCTTGATAAATTTAGTTAAAAAAACAAAATAGAAAAAAAGGATACAAAAAGACTTGGTTATTTTATTTATATTAAAATATTATTTATAAGATTTTATTGTTCGGACAAGTGAATGAAAGTTATCAATATTTATTTCAATTTTCTAATCTTTTTTTGAGTTTGATTTTTTTTTTGTAGGCTTAGATCTGCCTACTGATGATACGTAACCTTATGGCTTATGGAAAGAAATCAAATTGCATGAATTGTGACTGGACAACATCAACAGAGCAATGACAAAAGAAATTAATTTTAAAAATACAAAAGATAGTAATTAATATCTTAAATATAATTCCCCTCAAGTTACGATTAATTTAGAATAAGAAAGATTCAATAAATTATATAATTTAATTAAATAAATGAAAAATACTGTCCAACTTTTATATGTATATTTTGTACTTAATGAATTTTATAAATAAAAAAATATTCAAGAAAAATTATCTTTTTTTTAAATCAAATTTTGCACTTTATTTTTGTGAAAAATAAAAAAAATCAACACGTAAATATCCAGTTTGAATGTGATTGTTTCGACTAACACAGACACAAGTATTTCACAAAGTTGTAAACCAAAGTATACTCGTCACACATGGGGTGGTGTTGATATATAAACCGAGCAGATTGTTTTGATTTTTTCATAATTTATGCAAGAACACATACAATTTACACCAATGGTATGTATTATCATCTGATCTACATTGTCATCCACCTTATTCGTAATAAATTTGAATTATTATTTTTGTGTTTGTTAATATAATTAAAAATAAATTTATTTAAATAAAAAATTAAACGTCAATAAATTATAAATGAAAAAATATAATTTACACAATTGGCATTTAATGATATTAATAAATTCATTTGAGCAATTTTTTCAAATCTTTTCTTTATCCCCTTAAAATTACTTTGTTGTAGAAACGATTATCTCGATTGCTCAATAAGATAAAAAACTTTTTTCCTCAGATGAAAACTAAGGAAAGCTGTTACACGAGAGAAAACATATTTGATTTTCAAAACTTTTCATCAACGATATCTTAAATTTGTACAAATTAAAATTTATTTTATTTGATAATTTAAAGTCATATGATAATTATTTTATATAATATTTTATGTAGGGCAATATGTAGGGTAAATACGAGTGTCGTTTGTGATAGTTGACTTCCGATAATTTTGAATAAAGGACAAGATATCTTGACCGTGGTCAAAAGTTGGACCCCAAGACGCTTGAATGAGCAGTCAAGAAGGCTATACGTTTTCGATCTAACCTTGTTTTGCTCTTTATCAGCTGTTGCCGTCTTGCAAAACAGAGATGAACTTTTAAAGATAAATTAGAAAAGAGAGAAAAAAATAAATAAAAACCTGAGAGTGACAGAGTGGTTACGATAATGACGATAGATTTTGTTGGATGTAGGAGTAAAGAAATGTGTTAAAACAAGGCATCTACGAAAATAGGCTTGGAAGATATAAGTCTTCAAATGGGGTGATCAATACAAAATAGCATAGAAAGACATTCGATCGGGTGGAAAATTCTTGACACATCAGTTTAACCATTTGGAATTATTCGTAAAATCCCTAAATTAATTTTATCCCTTCAATTTTAGTTGTACAGTATCAACGACGTCTTCTGATTTATACTCGTTGCTTTTTTCTTTTACAATAAAAAGCACATCAATTATTTATTTTTATTTTATTTGATTGATAAATTGATTTGATTTATCAGGGAAAAAATCTTAAACAAAGCAATTTCTTCGGAGTAATGCAGACTTTACTCGGAGGTTTTTTGAGTTCCAACAATAATCTAAAGACCGAATAGTATAGAGTTAGAATAAAGATTGAAAATAAAATATATTTTTCAAGCTTTTTCATCGTGTATAATTTTACAATAACTACGCGGTATCGTCACGAATTGCGTCGTAGCCTTCCGGCGATTATTACCACG
>JAPYYR010001940.1:0-12121 GCA_030523065.1 Aphidius colemani
TGATTGATCAAGGTGTGCACATCAACCTGTCTATCTCAAACAGAGTAGACGGGGGTGAATAGGATGTGTTTCAGGTATTTGTAAATTGTTATCTTTTCTCGGAGATATTAGGATGTTTATTATTTATTTATAATATTTAAATTCATATGGTTTCTTGTTTAACGCACTTTACCACAATTTTTTGTAATTTTTTTAATTCTATTTAATATATCTGCAGCTTTGAGCGCAAGTTAATAATTTTTTTTTTCTTCTTAATGTAACTTGTTTATCAAGTTTTTTAAAATTTTATATATCTGCTGCTCTTAGCGCTGCTAATTTATTAATAATTTTTAATTCCATTTGACTTGTTTATCAAGTATTTAAAAATTTATTATATTGTGTATTTTTATAATCACAATTTTATTTCTATTTATCAGCGCCTTGCGTTAACAATGGCTGCTAATAATAAAATCGTGTTAATCAAAAATATGTATAATTATGTATTTCGAGTGTAACTTTCGTGAAAGAATAATTTTACCAACTGATTTTCAATGTTTTTTTAAAACTGCCAACAAAAACATTCGGGGGAATCAATTCTCTAGGATGTTGCCGAATTCTTTTCACCTATTTCATTCCTCTTTTAGTTGTATAATATTTATTTTTTTATTTCAACCGATAATTCTTTCTTTCAACTATCAAATATACGTGGTTAAACTGTCGACGTAACTTGCTCTTTTTATCTGAGTAATAGTATCGGTTTTTTTTTTCATTTTTTATTCAACATAATATCCACTGTGATTTAGAATCAATCCCGAGACTTGAATAAATATATCCACTTGGCTTTTTTCATCAATACACACCGCATTGATAGAAACAATAAAAGCGCATCAAAATATCTCGACAGAAATTATATTATTGCATAATAAGGGCAATCAAAAGAGAAAATGTTTGAGTCCAACAGAGAAATTAATCTTCTTTTTATCCAAAAGAATAAAAAGTATAATAAATTATTATTTTTTTTAAACATTTTTAACTAAAAAATTGGAGACTCGAAATGAACGAGTGATCTATCATAGTCCATACGAGATAACGACTTTTTATAACAGCCGATTAAATTTTCTCGCCATGATTTTTTGTCTTTCATTTACAAATGTTTTTTTTTTCTTTTTCATTTTTTCATTTTCCATTTATTCTTGTTCGTTTTATTTTGTATCATTTATTCAGAGGAAAATTCCGTGGCCATTTGAACCGGAAAGATAATTGAAAATTCGCAGACAATTTGTTCTGGCAGTTGTTACCCTGAATTTTATAGCCAAAAGAGTACAGAACATTGTTGAGATTTGCTTTCGAACGATAACACTAAAGTAGCCAGTAGGAATAATCATTGATATATATAAAATAAATCGTAAAATGAACGTTATTATTTTTTTTTTTCGGAAAATCATAGAAAAGACGTTATAAAAAGTATAAAAATTTTAAATTTTTAAATTTGTATGTGTGGCTGTGGCGCCGTGAAGGTAATTCACATAGATTTATACAAAATTTATTAACATTGGATGAAATTTTTATCGTTTTTATGTGAAAAAAGAAAAAAAAAAACTGTACGACTTTGCTGAGTAAGGTATATTTGTAAGCATTCATGGAAAATTACACCACTTTTACGTGAATCTATTACAAAATGTTAAATTATCCTCTCCGGTTCATTTGAAATCCATCTCAGTATATAACCGAGTTTTCCACCTACTCATCTTCAAAATTGATCGTTGTTTTCACGAAATTCATAACAATTATCTAAAAATATATATTTTTTTTAAACTTTGTTAATTAACTTTTCACAACTTGCATTATATTTTTTATAATGAAATTTTATTTAACTGGTAAATTAGATTTTTTTATTTATTAAACTTTGAAGTTGAGACTACAAAGTGAAGAAGAATAAATAAATAAATTTAAAGATCACTTTGCTGAAGATGAAAAAACCTTACAAAAGAATGTAAATTTTTTTCAACACTTTCTCGATATATATGAGAGTAGATAGAAGAATTCCATCTGGTCAACGTTGATTGTCCTGACTTTTTTTTTAATTTTTTTTTTTGTACCCGGTTAATATATTGAATCGATTGTCAGTGCAAACGGATTGTCTTGTTCAAAGGATATTTCAACATGAACGCTCAAAGTTACATTCAATATAAGACTCTTTGTATATTTCTCAAAAAGAATTACATTTTTATTGTATATTTTTTTAGACTCAATGTAAAAGCGAGTTTCATCTTGATTAATAATTACAAGACGGTAATTAAAAATGATAAATAAAGACTGTTAAATATTTTTTTAAAAAATCATTCAACAAATTTTCAAGCTAATAATTTATTCAGTCAAGACTAATTTGTAGGAAATACGAGATACTTAATTAATCATGAAAACTGAGGATAACAGAAGACAAGGAATACCTTGTGCCTTTCAAAATCCAATGTAATTATCAAAAACACATAATAACATGTTTATTTTATACATTTTTAATTAACTTTTCAATTCTTTTTTCTCTTTTATTTTATTAAATGAGAAAATAAAATTCCAAATGAAATTGACTCGCGAAAAATTTATTGAGCTGGACAAACAAAAAAAAAAAAAAAAAATAACACATCATACTTAATGTATAAAAAATAATTTAGTTTGATGATGTATCAAAAAATTTACATGTATATGCAGTTTGGTGTGTGTCTCATCTAAGCTCAGTGGAGGTTTGGTGGCGTTTGCTTGGGGTAAAAGCACACCAAGGGTATATTTTCAAGCATGCGCTTTTAGATCATATTGATCTCGGCATAGTAACGATTCTCTCTTCTCTAGTGATGCTAGTATGTAAGCGACAAAGACAGATAAATATACTGGATGTATATCTAAACAGAGTTTTACCCTCTTCTCCTCATTTTCTTGCCCCTCTTTCTTTTTTAATTTTCATTTTCTTCTTTTTCAACTCTTCATCATCAATCCGATGGTAAATGACTGGGTTGAAAACATATCCATATATATATGCTCAATGTGTAGCTGTGTATTTTGAATTTTGCCTTACGTAGAAAAAAAAAAATAAATATGAATTGAAAGTATGCCTGTGTGTGTGGGTGTTTGTGTTGGAAAAAGAAATAGGGGTAGTTTTTCTGGTTGATATTGGTGGTGGCAAAAAAGGAGAATGAGAAGATCAGCAGCACCAGCAGTACAACAGTACTAGGTAATGTGGGCCGTCGAGGCACCAAGAGGATAGATGAAACTCAACAAAAGCCAACTGTTGGGTGAAAAACAGAGATAAAAAATTATATTGGGATGGAGAAATGGGCTAGAATAAAGCGAGAGAAATAGTAGTCGTCAGGGGTAGTAAAACGCAAAAGAGGGTTGTGAGGGTTGTGAGGGTTGTGAGGGTGGTGATGCTGCTGATGATGATGGTGGTGGTGGTGGTACAGCATAACGCGCGCGGAGAGTTAAGGGAAAAAATGGTACAGACTATGAAGCGCGAAATGCTGCGCTCTGTTGCTAAATGAATATCAGTTCAGCGTTGATCGCCGACGAGGGCGAATCTAGAGACAAATTCAAATTAAACTTGAAAAAATTAAATTAATTTATATATTTATTTTTTAAATTATTATTATAATCACACAATAATTGTGTGTATGTGGCTGTGTGTGTGTGCGAGTGAGTGTGTATTTGCGTGTAATACCTATTAACGAAAATAATAAAAGTGGCTCTTTTTTTTTCTCTTTTACTTTGTCGGGTCAGTAGAGCAAAAGTAAATACATTTCAAAGAAAAAAATCATGATAATAGTCATTTTTTTTCTCCATATGTTATGAAAAATATTGAATTTCATTGAGATTTATGGTTTTTTTTTGTTCAAAATTTAATATTTCCATCATGGTATGATGAGCACTGATAAATTGCACACTTGTGTGCTTTCTTTGTCGTCTGATTTGTGAGCTTTTTTGGTGTTATTAAAAATCTGATATTGATAAACAACAAGTGACTCAAATTTATATGGCTGAAAGATATTAAAACTAAAAAATAATAATATAATTAATTTATCATTTGGTAATTTTAACGTGAAAGCTTTTAACTGCAAAAGCTCTATTTAGTTAATCATAATTTCTTCTCTGCACATCTATTTGTTGTGTTTTTTTTTATTTTTTTTATTTTTTCACCTGTATATACTGTATGTGTTGTCTGATATGGGGAAGGGGGATTGAAAAACCTGGGCAAAATCCATCCATTGTATATGCGATAGCACACAGAGAGCGATATACATAGCATAGAGAGAAAGACAAGAGCCAAAGTGAGTGAGTGAGTGAGTGTATTGCGGGTTGGGCATTAGCAAACTGCCAGGTGGTAGTGCGTGTCAAGGATACAATGTCGTCAACGGATCACGATACTAAGTCTACCAATAAAAACTTTTAATCATCAACACCAGCTAAAAATTCATAATACATTTTCTATTTTCTCAAACAAAAAACAACGTAATTCATATTATTGTCAATATGTTTTTATAAAAATCATTAATCTGACAATTTTTCCTCTTTTTTTTTGTCCCATCAAATGCATTTATCCAGTGAAACTTCGAACGAAAAAAACGACAATTAAAAACCAAAAAAAGCACAATAATAAATGAGCTTTTTTGACTCTTTGAATTTCCCTTCGATGGAAACAGAAAAAAATGTGATACGATAGTCACGTGTATGTGTGTGTGTGCGTGTGTGTGATGACAATCAAATATTTATAATGATGATGTTGAATGTGTTTCAAATAAAACAACAACAACAACAACAACAGCAGCAGCAGCACATTGTTGTGGTTGTTGGCATCAATAATCATTAGTACATTTAAAAATTAAACATAAACAAAATTATTGTGTTGATAAAAAACAAAATTGTTATTGTTGAAAAAAATATTAATATTATTATAAAAAGTTTGGGTGGTGGGTAAGGTGGGTGACCACGTGACAACACGTTTAGAAACACGAGTGTGGGTAGGGCGGTAAGGGGGTGGGTAGGCTTTTAACCCCACCACACCACCACCCAACCACGCTGGTTTTTGGATGAAAATGAAACGTTGTTGGACCCTCATGGCGGCGATCGCCCTTGCCGCATCCGGTGAGTTTTTCATTATTTAACTATATAAATATATTATGCAGTCGAAAAATATTCCTTTCAATTATTTCTACCTGTTTGACTGATCAACACTACCCGCACAGTTATTTTTATACTGTAAATTTTTTTTTGTCAACGATAAAATGCTTATGAAATCTCGACAGATTTTTTTGTGCTTTTTCATTTTATTTATCAAAAAATATACTTCAAGTACAGGCATGTAATATATTTCCAACCGGAAATTTCCCTCGAGACCATGTGTGTATGTATATGTGTGTAAATATTATTTTCTTTATTCCCATGACATTTAAAATCTTCAACAATATTCAACTTGTGATGCACACATTCACGCAAATGCATGTTTTTTTTTTTTTTTCTACTGCAAATTGATACTTTATTTTATTATCAATTTGTATAAATATATTCTGGAGTATTTGATTGAAGTATGCCATTGTTATTCATTGTAACACGTGCCAAGTACATTCAAATGGAGAATATCAGTATTTAGATATCGCGACAATAGCGTGTCATTGAAAGTGAGAAAGAAATTCGAGAGAATAAAATAGAGATGTATTTTAGAGAGAACTCATTCATTAAACTATACGATATCAATTGTTGCGTTGTTCTTGTCAAACTGATTGTATAACATTCTGTTATCAGTGTCGCTTGAAAGACTCTTGAGGGAATACAAAAAAATTTTATATACATAAATGACTACTACTTGCTTGTGAACTTGCCAATATTTTCTTGTCATTTTTTTTTTTTTTTTTTTATTCAATGTTGCTGAGTATTGATTCCGGCCACTCGAGGTTATTTTTTTATTTGTTTGTCTCATCATGTAAACAGAGCTGAGAGTGAGTCATGACCCCCGACTGTCACCTTCGTGCAACCCTTCTGTCTCATGCTCTAATTTCTATCTGAAAATGAAAAAAAAAAACGACCAAATCATACTGTATTTCGTTGCTTTGCAAAAGTGCAAAAATAAAATAAAATACTCACTATGAAATGGAAAAAAAAAAAAACGAAAGCAAATAAAGCAATACAAACGGAAATGAAATAAAAAAAATTTTAAAAATTTCAAATTTTATTATTATACACATGTATTCCATCGAGTGATGAATTTTATTTTATTTTTTGGCCTCGGATTTATCTTTAAATAGTTTAATAACTTGTTTTTAATTTAATAAAAAATTTACTACCATAACGATGGTCTAATCAAGCAACGTGCGCTAATAGAACAGATGTCTGACTATTCGTTGACCAGCATCACTAGCCGATTCAACTCAACCGCGTGTTTTACCGTGTAAAAGTTTTTCATTTTTTTTTTTTACTGCTGCTAAAAGTTATCGTACACTAGCGTGTTCAAACACTGCATTCTAAAAAGTCATTTAAAAAATGAGGAGAAAAAATAAAACGAGAATCATAACGGTCTTTAAAAAATTTAAAAGAAAAAATATCCTAAAAAGCTCGATGCTTCAGAGACGAAAGATCGGTTTGTTAAATATTCTAAAAATACATTAATATGCAAATGTATTTTGTGGTTGAGTAGGTCAGCTTTTATCATTAAATTATATTAATTTTTTTTTCGTTGTAAATGCATCTGCTGTTGTTTAAAAAATTGAAAAAAATAAATTAACACTAAACATACGACTGAAATTAACAAATTTAGCTTTTTCGTTTGATTTAAATTTGTTTTTATTACGAGTTGTAATTATTTTGTCGTAATTAACAAGCCGAGGGGAATTGGAATTTGTTTATTGATGATAAAAAATCTAGCAAAGACAATAAAAATATTATTTACTTGATACAGACAATTTATGGTAATGAATAATTACATTAAACATTTATTTAACATGCTGAGTCAACTTTTAAACAATGATTTTTGTATTAATGTAAATGACTTGAAAGTTTACACTGTTGAAAGATGTATCTATACACGTTGAATTGTGTATAAGACGATGGAATAATTGTTTAGCTCGTTGATGATTCACCGCGTCTTGCATCTTCATCGCTTCAAGTTTTAACTTTACCGTTCAAAACGTTTCAACTTGTCTATGGATAAAATAGAGATAAAGAGAGTTTATATACATGTAGATCTTGGCTTTTACATATAAATGTATATAAAGTTTAGTATATAGTATTGAAGTTTCACTGGGTATATATCCTCGGGGGAATTACCCAAAGACTGTCCCCAAGTCTACAGCTCAACCAAAGTTTAGTAAGCAAGACCAAGACACAAAATTTTAACACAGCACACATTGAGTATACTCAAACTAGAGCTTGTTTTTGATACCTATATGTATATATTTATATATATGTGACTCATGAGTTATGCAAAACCTCAGAGACAGCGTATATTATCGAGCGTGACAGTAGTAAAACTTGAAAATAAAAAATCTCAACGAGACAAAGAATAGAAAAATATTAAAAATATTATGCCAAAGATGATGGTGATGATGATGATGATGATGATATTTTGTATAAATCTACTTGTCGTAGAGAAGAAGAAAAAAAAAAACTGTTGGCCATTTATAAAGAAAAAGTTTCATCATGAAAATGCGTGAATAAATTCATTAAATAAATTTCACAAACAAAATAAATAAATAATACTTTTTTATTTTTATTTTTTTTTTTTACTTTTTATACTGAATATATTTATATTTTTTTTTTTTTTTTTTTTGACTAGAATTAAAAGATAAAATAAAAGTTTAGAGTGGGATATATGTATATTCATGTTTTTGTGCTATTGTTGCAAGAGTTTTATGAGTTTTTTATATTATTTATATTTTGAATACAAAAACAAGTCCACTTCAAAGATATAAATATAAAACAAGGGAAACATATGTCAACAAATAATATCTAAAATCATCAGTAAAACTTTGTTTTGAATGTGGAATTTTGCATGTTCTTCATTGTTGATGTGATAACATAGTTGTCTTTATTAGTTGAAAATAATAATTTTCCATAATGAATATTTTTCTGCTCGTAAAATTTAATACTAGGAGCATAATTTAATGAAATTTCTTTTAAAAAATACCGTGAAAATATCCTCGAATATAACGTCGTGAAATTAGTAGTAATTCAGGAACAAGTCAAATCAAAGTTTTTAGATTGTCAAGAAATATTGATATAACAATGTGTATGTACATGGGGGGAACAACTGAATATTACATTGTCTGTGAATTAATAATGCCTTAAACTATTCGAGGCCAAGAGAGCGCAACTTGTGCCATTCAATCTTACAAATGACAACACACATACACTGAGAATTCATCATCATCATCATCATCATCATCATCATCATATTGGTGTATATAAATTTAATACATACTCATGTGTATATATTTGGTATACATGTTGGTTTGTTGGGACACCACGATAGTGGAAATATGTATTTCCAAAGTCAGGCAATATCGGCTATGGACGTATACAAATTTCGGTTGTAAGACGAGAATTGGAATGATTAGATTGACTAGCATATGATGAGGTAAGGGGCAAAGGGCTGTGGCCAGTGCAAGACAAATTATCGATAATTATTATCGATCATTTTGTAGAATGTTGGAAAAATATTTTATCAATTTATCTGTGCATGACAAGTCATCATCAACATTATCTAAATTATCTTGTCTTTGCAAACATTATGGCGCGTTTTAAATAATATACTCAACAAAATAATGACCTGCCTTTGACTGAATATATTTTTTCTTCTTTGAATTTGCAAATCGTGCTTAGTTCGATAAAATAAATTATATCGTTCATGTGGAAATTTAAATAGCTTCAATGGAGCTTTTTTTTTGCTTTTTCTTTCTCTATTTCTTCAAGATGTCGTTTGAAATGTACATTTTTCAACCCGCATCTTGAGAAATTTTATGAATATGATGGTGTCTGTATATGTTGATGCCCTGATGGATGAACTCGTGCATCTTTTTGAATTTTTTATTTTAATATATACATTGATAAGAATATTTTCACCTCGAATCTGTCTTTATGTGCAGCTTTTTTTGATTTATTTCATATCATTCCGTGATTTTGTGTGACAGTAAAAATAAAAAAGTTTACGACTGATGGAAAATTGGAATATTTTTTTGAAGCATAACATTTTGCCATTTTGTTGTTTATTTAATATAATTTAAACTTTGTGGTATATTATTTTGGCAGTTGTAAATTGTATTCAAAAAAAAAATAAACGAGAAATTATTTTAACGTGCCAAAATTATATAAATCAGTTTTATCAGCCAACAACCTATTTAGCCCTATTTAAATTTTTATGCTAATAGTAAAAAAAAAAAAAATGTTTATCGACATTGGTATTTGAATATTTCTTTGAATTTTTTTTTAAAAAACAAACTTGAGTAAAAGAAGCTGCTGCTGCTAAAGAGGATATAAAAATTCTTCGACAATAGTCGTTTTTTTTTTTCCATCATATCACTGATACGCCAAATTGTATATCGTTTTTCAATTCCCAAAAATACCGCTTATAAAAGAAAGGTTTAAATTGAAAAGAAAAAAAACCATTAAATTGTAATTTAATTCGAAAAAAACGAAGAAAAAAAAAAAAACAATTTAAATCAATAATTTTTAAAGCTCTTTTTTATTTTTTTCTTTTGCAACTGTCAACAAAATTCTCATTAAATTTCTTTTACCAAAATAAAAATCATTAAATTTACATTAGTTAGTAAAAGTTTGCTTAATTAAAATTAAATTTATTTAACTAGTGATACTTTGAATCAAACATTGAAAATTGACACATGTTTAAGTTTGCTAAATACACAAATTTATTACACATCATCAAATTGATGAGTAATGTCTATATCGACGTATAAATTAATTTATAAATTAACTGTGCAATGAAAATATTTCATCAATTTAAATGTGAATCAACAAAAAAAAAAACTACGACACAAAGTTGTTCATTTAAAAAAACATCTGTATTACTTCTTCAGCTGTATATTTTCTTTTTTTTTTTTTCCTCCCATCCACCCACCACCCCCTGAGAAACAATAGAAATGAATGAAACAATGAATTTCTAATTTTACTGGATCATAGAGTTGGCTCCATTGTCATCTCTCAGGATTGTAACGCTTTTATCATTTTTAAAAAGCTCAAAAAGAACAAATTTAATAAAAAAAAAAAAATAAATAAATAAAATAATACAACAGAGAGACGCGGTTAAATGAAAAATATATAAAATAAATTTTTATCTTGACGTAAAAGTATTTGCTTATTTATTATTATCATATTATAGTGTTGAGTATAAAATGTAGATATATTTATGAGAAAAGAAAAGAAAGCTTCAATTTATTTTATTTATTTAATTTATTCTCCATGGAAATGTCACACTGGCTGTATTGACTCGTTGGTACTCTACATTGGTACATAGTCCTTGAATTTTATTATCCACTAAAAGTACATGTATTTATCCTCAATAGATCGATTACAATCTGCCCTTTTTTTTTCCTTCTTAATCGCGTTGCCAGCTATTACTTGAGACACCCCAACAACCCAAGAGAAGTAAATTCATCTTCCGTCGTTTTCTTCCGTTGATATATCCTCAATTCATGTAACAACAAATTCAATAAATATAAATATATATTGTCCATGTAGCCTAAACGCACACACCCACAAATATACATTTGCTGAGTTATCAAAAAGCTTCCGTTGCTTTCCGGTAAGAACACGGAAATACCAGCAAATAGGAAATGTTTTATTATTTTTGCTCTATTTTTTTTTTTTTTTTTCATTAGTTTTATTTATTTAGTATAAACATGTACTCGTGAGTATTGGATTAAATATAATTTACAAAAAAAATGCAAAGCAATCGTCTGAAAAATTAAAAAAAAATTAAAAAATTGCTGCGACAGCGAATTCAAAGTTTGACAAATTTTTTATTTTTCAATAAATACAATTAGATAAAATTTAAATGACCTCATCAATTTATTTCTCATAAAAATCCAAGCTCATTGTATAGACGAAGAAAAAGCACAAAAAATTATTCAACAAGTCAAGAGAGATATTAGATCGTCATCATGCAATCTCTTGGCAATAAATATACTGTGTCACAATTGTGGCAGCAATATAGGGGCAAGAGAGTACACACAAGTTGTTTAGTAACTGCATGTACTGCATATATTGATATTATGATGATGACGATGACGATGATGATGGTATCAGAGAAGTACCCTCGAGTGATATGCCATCGGTATATATAAGGCCATCAAAGAGCCCTCGAAAAAGACAAGGCAAACGTGCAAGTTTCTCTTGAAATTTTCCACCACACCCGTATTCACCTGCAAAAGTTACAACACGTTCAACATGTTCAACTCAATATTTCCTGTTAATCATCATAATCATAATCGTCATTTTGATTATAATTCAAACTCCATATCCAAAATAATAATAACAACGATAACGACAGCACGTCATTAATAGAAACTTGCAAGGAAAACAAAAAAATTCCATCAAAAAGCTTTTGGCACTTTGACTAGAGTGTCAATTGTGAAACACGATGGATAGATTGATAATTTTCAAGTAGTTTTACAAGTGTTAAATTCAATGTCCGCCTGTCTATCTATCATCTTATGATTTTACCTGGAAAAAATTAAAATATTAAGCCAATTTAATACTAATTTTTCATTTTAAATAAAATTAAAATCGTCACAAGTTTAATTGAATTAATTAGCACAACACATGTGCTCATTGATAAATGAAAAAAATATAAGTTGAAATTAATTTGAAATGTTAAATGCAATATATGATGAGGTGATATGCTCATCCAAACGTAAATGATTAACCCCAGTGCGAGTGAATTATCCAAAAGGATCATTTTCGTTTCTTAATCCTATTGTGGATTTTGCTCCAAGGCAAATATAATTGTTGCATTAGTTTAGCCAAGGATTTCTTTACATTGTTTTAGTCTGATGATCCAGTGAAATGAGGTCTGAAATCGCATTTAAAAAAAATTTTCTACTTGTTCTATGAAAAGGGTGGTTTTTTATGTTTTTGGGGTCGCTGAATC
>JAPYYR010001941.1:0-12871 GCA_030523065.1 Aphidius colemani
CGTTTAAATTGAGAAAACATTTGCTAAAATGAAATCAAAATTTTCTCATACATTCTTTCAAATGACCAAAAAAAAAAATTAATATTGATATTCCTTATTCGAGACCGAATTTATACCTGATTGACAAACTCGATTCTGAATTTTTTTTTTTTCTTGTGTCCGAAGCGGTAATCGAACTCCTGCCGTCTACCTAAACCTATCTAAACCTAATTTTCAACGCCAGTGTGTTACCCCCTGAGCTATCGCAAATTAACTTGAGAAGAAGAAAATTTTCGTCCTTATTAGGAAAGACCTCCAATTAATACAAAAAATGTTCTACTTTATTAAATAATTAAATGGATTAAAATGACTGATATGAAAATCGAAAGTAGAACATTTTTTGTATTGATTAGAGGTCTTTCCTAATTTTGATTGACAATTATTTTACTTAAAAAAAATCAATGATGATTCAAATTGAGGTATATTTTATTTTATTTTAGCAAATGTTGTCTCAATTTGAACGCTTGGTGATTTAAATTAAATGACTTGTTTTTCAAATTGAGGTAAATTTCATTATATTTTTGCAAATTTGTTCTCAAATTAAAAGAGAAACACTTTTAAATTTATCACAAGTTTTCTTGAATTAAGTCTATAATTTTTCAAAAAAAAAATAACTTGTCTCAAATTGAAAAAAAAATTTTTCTTAAAGTAAGACGTTTTTCTTCAAATCGATCATTTTTTTTTTCAACTTAAGACAAAAAAGTCCCAAGAGAAAATTTGCTAAACTGTAGCAAATTTTTTTCTCAGTGTACAGTGTAAGTATAATGATTGTAAGTATAATGATATTAATATTTAATACAAAATCAACATGATTTAAGAGTAATATAAAAAAAAAGTAATAATGAAAAAAATAAAACAGAAAAATGTAATTGAATTTATTAGGTTTTGCGCAATTATCTTTCGGTTGATAAAATGTATAGGTTTGTTCGTTGGTCACTTTAGGGCTTCCGAAGTCACTGGAGATAACATATCTTCATATCTATACATAATTGTATACATAGATGTACTCTTATGTTATCTCCGGCGACTTCGGGTGCCCAAGAGCCGACCAAAGAACGAACCTTATATATATAATAACTATTAGAATGAAAATATTTACTATAAAGTATTTAAAAGATTGAAAAAAAATTAAAAATCACCGCCACTGACGTTTTTACACGCGAGTCTCAACGCGAGATGCAATTGTTTTAACATGAAAACAAAATACTATCAAAAATAAGCATTTAATATCAACCTTTCCGAATCTTGAAATTTGCTTTCGTATATTTTTATGCATGACGGTCACAAATTGTACTGGTGAAGAACCTTTTCGGCTATGAAATTTTTATTGAACGGCCTTCGTAGTACAGTGACAGAGAAAAGGTTAAATAAATTATCGCTGATGTTCATTGAATGTGATGTATTAGATTTAATTGATATCGAAGAAATCATTACCGACTTTTCTCATAAAAAAATGAGAAAAAAAAATTGTTCATAAATAAAAAAAATGTTTACCATTTATGTACTTTTTTATTATTTTACCCTAAATTAAAAATTTTTTTCTATAAAAAAGAAAAATTGTTACACAAAGAATTGGGGGCCCTAGGCTCAAGCCTACAAAACCTTTGTGTAAAGACGGCACTGGTTTTCAACAACTTTAACGAGAGACCCTGCCGGGTCTCATGATAAAATCGACTGATTTCGGAATTATAAATGACACACTCGAGGGAACAACGGAATCTGGTACCGGAAATTCTCTAAAGAGTGCCGTATCAGATTAGGTAAATAAATTGAATAAAAGTATTGATGATTTTTAAGAAAAAGTAAATAAGTAAAGCGACAGTCAAGGGGTTACTAAGACTTAAACATTGAAATTTTGAAAAGTTATATGATGTACACAAAATAATAAAGAACTATTTAGACAAGTTTTAACTGCCCGATCGTCTTCTCATCCTCACGATCGACGAACTGCTTATAAATGATAAAATCTACAGACCTCACCATAGCCTGTTAAACACAATCTTATCCGAACCCAAAAAAAAACAAAAAATTACCATGGCCAAAAAATAGACCCAGTAAACGTCAGAATTGGAGATTACGTCTATATCGGAAAAGGGCCCAAACCGAGAAAACTTCATCCTTATTGGGATAAACCTTTCAAAATATTAAATATAACGGTAAGAGAACAGGTCGAATCGGTAGATAGGAGAAAAAGAGAAGAAGTTCCTCCAAATCGACTCAGATTGTCAAAAATTTTGCCTAAAAAGGCTGAAGTACGTACAAAAAGTAGGTAAGAAGAATTGGAACAAGAGAAAGATAATATGTATAATTGAATAATTATAGCTACTCATTTACATAAGGTTGTTCGCATGATAGATTAAATTGTTGAATCAGACAGTCAACTCCGTCTCTAGTAAGTCCAAGCTTACTGTGAAAGCGGGGAGGAGAAGAGTGATAGGTCATAAGAGTAAAGATTGAAACGAAACAAAATTCTTGAATACTATAATGACATTTTACAAATGTTTGAGAAAAATATGTTCATTAGTACTTGGCTAACCATAGCTACAGTGAAAGCATTAATTAGGTTCGATTGCACGGAAAACATGATGAACACCACCACTATCTCACTACTGGACGTCGACGAGTGCGACATTGCCAGAACCAGTAGAGACGAGTAAGGAAGTAGTAAGACTGACAGAACTAGTTACATATACCCACACAGATGTGTGGCTATGTCAAGTTGGAGTGTCGAGAATATACTTCAAGTGTGTTTTGGCTACGGATTATGTAGCCATAACCAACAGTGGTTTTGGTAAGTATTTCACCCATTTCAAGGGATGCGTGCAAAACGCTTTATGTTCACGGAACAGTGACAGTTGCTAATACGGTCTTACAGCAACTAGCGCCTAGTATTGTGAATTATAGATAAGTTACACTAGCAGGAAGTGCGAGTGCGGATAGAGATTCAAAAAGTGCTGGTTATTCTGATGCTGGAGTAAGGTGGTTATAACAGGCTCTGTAACTATCATGTATACCAAAATACGATACGCGTTAAGATAGACCAAGAAAAAATTCATTTTGATTTAGGAACTTTTTGGGATAATGTACTACAAATATTGCGATCCCAAAAAATTTGCCACCATCTGGCCAGGCACGGCCGATGTTATAAAAAGCCCAGACGGCACCATTTACTTCGTGATAGAACAGAAACATAGTTTTTTTTTCATTTGTGGCTTAATTAAACTTATAATTATTTTCTCATTTATATTTTATTCTTTATGAAAATATTAAACTACAAAATGTAAATGGTATTGCCATCTTTTATTTTGTAACCTACCTAATATCCTAATCCTACATATATATATATATATATATATAAATATATATATTTAATTCGTAATAATAAGTTCTCCCGATTGCGGCTCTCTCAGCGAACTTTGGCACTCGCTCAGGGAGCTCCAAAAAATACGTATATTCAACACAAATTTTTCATCTCGGGTTGGGAGACGCACGTAGCCGTAAAAGAGCTCGTAAGATCGCAAAAGAGACGCTGGAAGCTCGTGGGAGCTCTTTGGGAGCCACAAATTTTTCATCTCGGGCTGAGTTAAAGTTCAAGACATAATATCAACATAGAAAATAATATAAAAGTGTCCGATCCATGAACGGCATCTTAAACCTGACGTTTTATTTTAAAACTTGAGCCTTTATTTTGTTACATTTTTTTGATTTTTTCATATTGTTATTAACAATTGAATGTTACATAGAAGATTAAATACAGTCACGAAATCTTACCGGAAAAAATCTCGAGAAAATTTAGTCCAGCTCACTGTCGATTGACTATAAACAGAAGAGTGGGCAAAATTTTCTGTCAACCTTATTGGCTGAGACTTCAACTTTAATTTATGACATTTTACTATATTTTTCGTTCATTGCTGGAACATAACATTTATCAATTTCCGAGTTTTTCCGATAATGTTCGTTGTCTATTGTTAAGATATCAATGAACCGTTGTTTTCCTCATTATTACCACTTAAATATTCTCCACTTCCTTGTTGATCTTCTGCAATGAAAGCAGCTGAAAACCCTTTATAAGAGATCGTGTCATCTGTGCGAAATCTCACTAATAGTGCTTCGTTGAGAGAAATGAAATCGGTTATGTTCTAACAGAAAAAATAATGTTAAAAGAGGATTGATCATTGGAAAAAAAGGCCTTACTTACAGATGAACAAAATTTTCCGTAACTTAGATTAGATACATCATGACCGGAGAATATTTCTACGAAGTCGTAGGAGCAATTTTCCTCATACTCTAGATGGAATGACAGAAACTTTATATGAACTTTTTTGCTTTTTCCAGCTTCGATTGTCCACTCACAATCAGTTTGGTGATCGTAGTTTTCTTCGCCATATCGTACATGTGAGTAAAAGTATTTCATCATATTTGTCGCCACCAAATGTCCTCCACAGACTAAAAAATCAAACGCACTTAACGATCTTAAAAATGTGTTAAAAATGAAAAGAATAATTATAGTTAAAATCAATCATTGTTTAATTTTTTTTTGTAAATATTCTTTTAATAAAGCAAACGATAAGCTTAAGTAAATCTGTAGACATCAAATTTCAGAGAAAAAACGATTTTCCGTTTGACTGGTTGTTTTCCACACATTCATAAAATATGTAGTCTGATGATTTTATCTGTACTTAGTTGTCACGCACTCTGCCTCCGCAGACTAACGGTCAAAGAGACTTAATAGTACCTATTGCAATCGGTGGTCTTAAACAAGAAGTCCATTAATAAGTCGATGCAAACGGATCATGATGTTTTTTTAAAATGGTTCCAATCATGAATAAGATAGTCGACGTTTACTTGTTAAAAAATTTGAAAATAAGGAAGCTCTGTGGCCTAAAAAATTACGGCAGCTGCCCAGGAAAGCGAAAGACTTGAGTTCGAATCGGGGTAGGGAAACATCTTATTCTGTTTGAGTTTCTGTTTTTTCAAACAGAATTGATATTTTGAACAAAAATTATTTATTTTTATTATAAATAATCATATTCTTTACCTTATTTACTGGACGATTATATTGTTTTTGAATATTTGAATAGTTATATTGGTATTTTAAACATAAAAACGGATTCCTACAAGGGATTTTTTTTTTTTGATTTTTTTTTGATTTTTTTTTGAAGCGTCTCATCAGTAAACAGTATTTCCCCTATGATTAACATGTGATTACTGTGTAGAATTTATTGAAGCTGTCATAACTCTTTCAAACTTTAGAACTGTACAGTCCAATGGTCTTACCAGCTGTATGAGTGGCTAAAAATCCTTTTCGTTGAACAGAAGCATCGGTTTTAAAGACCATTAGCATCTGATTCCCTGTTGCGATTATTGGATAAGGTTCCTTAGTCCCACAAAACTTCCCAAGTATCTGATGTTCTGGTAGACTTCCATCATACAAAATTATATAATCGTAAGCACACTCCTGATGTGGTTCTACTTCGAACTTTTTGAATATCTGGAAGTCACAAAAATGTTGTTTGTTTTACACCATTTTAGCTAGTTTAGTTAGTTTAGGACTAATCAACCTTTCAGTCGTCTTTCTCATTACCGGAATTGTTTATTTGTATATTTTCAACTAAATTAATTACACATCTTTTCATATCACTGAAAAAGCTACGTTGCTTATCTCAGAAGCTATAAATCTTGAAAATAACAAACAAATATAAGATTTTGAACTTGGTATAGAAACAGTGAAGAGGCACGGTAGACGCTAATACATCCATAATTCATAATGACACGCATTATTTATGTCGGAGCATGTATTTCAAGGAATTATACATGAGTAATAAATATTTTATGAAAAAAAATTATAAATTTTAAAAAATCGAATGTAAAATTTGAAATTCTGTTTTTGTAGGCTTGCCTATATATTAATTTTTCTACAAGAATTTTTTTAGGAAGTGGAAAAAATTTTACATAAAACATATAAACTAAAAATTTCTTCTCAACTTTTCTTCAATATTATTTCAAAGCGCAAAAGTTGTTTGCTATTTGTTGGATGTATTGCCCGTTGAGGGTCTTACATCTAATAGAGAAAATGATATTTTCATTTTGATAGATAAACCATAGATAAATTTAATGTCAAATCAAATCAGTTTATGATATTAATTAAATGAAAGTCACAACTTAAGAGAGCTTTGTGTAGGCTACGCTTTTTACAAGAGCAACTATATACAAAAAAAAGGTCCAAAACGCTAACTCGGCTCCTGGGCCTTAATATTAGAAACATGCTGGAAAATCCTCGAAGGTCAAAACAACGCTAGGATATGCACGCGTTGATGTGAGCCTCGGAAAACTTTCCAGCATGTTTAGCATATTACTTTATTTTATTTTATTTTTTTTAATTTGCTTGCAAACTTGTCTTTACCGAGAATCGAACTCAGGGCCTACAGATTACTAAGTTACCACGTTACCGATGCACCGCGGAGTCGTTCGAGACGGTCGGAAGTTTATTTGACGTATATCTTTGTTATCGACTTTATCTGGATGCTCTTGATGTATGACAAAAAAACTTTCCTTGTCACATACGACTTCGTGGCACATTGATAACGCGCTAACATAGTAATCTAGAGGTTCCACGCGTTCGGTTCCCGATAAGGACAAGTAGATTAGCAAAAAAAAAAACACTAACAACAACTTGTATCAAAAATAACAACTAACAATCAACTTCAAATGTAGAAAATTGTTTATTTTTATTGTTAATATTTCAATATTTAAACAATTAACTGTTTGTAACAACTGTTTGAAATAGATAGTTAATTAGATTGTTATAAATCATCACCTGTTTGTAACAAGAAGAATGTGGCAAATTTTTAGTAGTATTCTTCTTGAAGAAAACCATTTTATTGTTTGAAACAAGATGCCATCTGCATAAAAAAACAGAACTATAAATGTGTCAAGAAGAAACGTGGTTTACGTTTAGAAGTATTCATTTTGAAAAAAACGAAAATCGTTTTTCGTTTTGTTTCAAAATTTGAGGAACCATAGCGTACTCGTGTAGGAGAATGCAACATGGCCAAGGAATGGCCCAATATTGGTAAAAAGTTGCCAAGACTTGGATGCCAGTATTGGTTGATGCTTGAGCCAGGCTTGGGGAGTGATACCAATTTAAGCTTGGCTACCAATACTCAGCCAAGCATTGGCCGCCAATACTCGGCCAAGATTTCCAAAAATGTATTAATTTAATAAAAACAATTATTTTACGATTGTTCAAACAATTTAATTTGTTTATTTAGTTACAAATTTATTTATTAGTCTGGAAAAATCGCACCGAAAATACTTGACATCACCATGACTTGAACCCGGTACCGCATAATTGAAAGTCCAGAGTCTGACTTACTTTTTTTTTTTTTTTAAAGTTTTTTATCAGTGATTTTTCTAAACTGTTTACATTTGTCTATGTGTAATGTGTTATAGAAAACAAAACTTAAATTAAAAAATTTGTATGTATAAGTGTTATGTAATTTAGTATCATTTTTTCGTAGTTTACAACTTGATACTATCAATTTCTTTTTTTTATGTGTTTTTATATTTTGATGGTTCGAGTGATCTTGATTGAATCCGAAGAAGATATTTAATTTTTTTTTTTTTACTTCGGAAAAACTTACAATGTGTAAGATTAAAACCAAAGTTAAACTATATTGTTGATAAATTAGGGATGACGGTGAAGTGATGGAATAGTAAGAGAGGAAGCAAGATGTTGATGAATATATATTGTGTGTGGGCGATCATTTACATGGGTGGTGTTGTTGATTTAACAGCTTCGTTAATTTGTTAAGCAGGTTTTTGCTTTGATTTTTTTTTTCAGTAATTATACTTTGTGCTTGTTTGGTATTGTTTAATTTATTTTATTTTATTTTTTTTTAATTTTCAAGATAGTTGTTTTATCCATTGGTCGTTGTTGCTTATCCACCAGTATTTTTTTGTGTTGAATCTGTGAGTGTCCATGTAACTCTGTTTGGTAATGATGTTTAATAGCCAAATGTATTATTGTTATTGTGAATATAGTCTTCAATGTTTAATAATAGTTTTTTGTTTCTTCTATTTCTTCTCCAGTGATAGAGAAGAGGGATATTATTATCACCTCGTAGCAGGTCTTCTTTATCACACAGTGTGAAGTCTTGTGGTGTTGGATATCCAAGTATTTTGCGTTTTATGAAGTTTATATCATTAGTTTGACTCAGTGATCGTATCAGAGTGCTTTCATGTTTTGGCAACATACTAAAGTAGTCTCTGGTAATTTTGAGAAGGTTGCAGTCAATCCTTGTGATGCCAGCTTTGTCATAAAGTACTTTGTTGTTGATGTTTTTGGATTGTTTAGTTTTGTAAAGTTGAAGACAGTGTCTAAGACATTTTCTTTCAAGTAGACGGGATTCTTCCATTTGTGTTGCTCCAATATTCCACCATAGTGAACAGGCATATAGCAATATTGGTCGTATCCTTAGTTGATAACAGATGACTTTGGCTTGGCTTGATAGTTTTTTGTTGTAAAAAAGTTTAGCATTTGCCATGAATGCATTGCTAGTTTTCTTTAGCTGGTTTGATAATTGCTCAACTAGTCTAATCATCTCATTAATATTAATGGCCAGATATTTGACTGATTTACAGTGTGGTACATCAACTGGTTCATTTGTTAGTGGTTTGAATGTGGTTATTTGTATTTTATGGTTGCCTTTGTTGATTTTTGAAAGTGTCCTGTATGATCTTCTCAAAAATATTGTGTTGCATTATCCTGGGTTTAGTCTTAACCTCCATGTTGTATAAAATGTGTTTATTTTTTTAATTAGGATGTTTAGTTTATCTTGTATTATTGTTGGTGATCTATCAGCTGTGTAGATGATTAAATCCTCAGCAAAACCAAATAAGACATTCAGGGAAGTTTTTATTATCCAACTGGTACATAAGACCATCGTGCCATACAGTGTCGAATGCTTTTTCAAGATCCATTAGTATTGCACCTACCATTTTATTATCTACCAAATATTTGTTCGTGTCAAAAAAAAAGTTTTATTGATGGGATAAGGCTTATTGGTCTTGTTCCAGCTGGGTCATCAGGTTCTTTTCGTTTTTCAGGTAATGGAATTACTTTTGCTATTTTCCAGGAGCTTGGGCAGTAGTAATGGTTAAAAGCATGTTTGAAAATAATAGTATATACTGTTATAAATTTTTTTGTTAGGTGTTTTAATATTATAGATGGAATATTGTCTGTGTCTGATGATGTTTTATTTGGTACTTTGTTGAATATTGCGTTGGTTTTGTTGATGTTAGTTAAATATCTGTACGTTTTATTTGCTTCTTTTGGGTTGGATGCTGGATTGATGTTGTTGAAGTTTGTGTATGTTAAATTGTTGTTTTTTATGTTGGATATTTCTTTGTTTATTTCACGACCTTTTGTGATGTTGCTGGTAAATTGTATGGCGTGCTTGTTTGTTGATTTGACGAGTAGTATCGACTGCTTCGTAGTGGGTTCCAACAGCGTTTAGTTTGTCAACTGGATCTTTGAATATGTATTCACCGAGATGTCGTTTTATTTCATTTCAGTCAATGTTTAATTTCTTTATAAGGTGTTGATTACTATCTGTTATTGCAATTTGTTCTATTTTAGTTGTTGTTGTTTTTTTGTTGAATATTGATTTGAGGTTTGGGAAGAATGTGCTGGGGTTTTTTATGTTCAGACTTTTTATTTTATTGGATCGGTATGCATTGTCTGTTTTTTTAATTCATTTTTTATTTCATTTAAGGTCAGTTTTAAGTTGCTGCTGTTGATATTTAGTCAAGAGGGATCTAAATTTTTCTATGATCTTAAATCAGTTTGAAGAAGGTTTTTGATTCTAAGTAGTTGCTTTGTTTTTGATGATGTATAAATTTTTTATGTTGTTTCGAGGTTTATGTTTTGGAACCACTTTGTTAATACATTTGTTGATTGTGTTCTGGATATCGTTCATATGTTGGTCAATTCCTCTTGTTGTTAAATTCCTGTTTTCTGGTGGAGGTGAATATTTTTCTTTGTCCAGTGTTTTTTTAAACTTTTTCCATTTTGTTTTTTAGTAAATCAATTTATTTATTGGTTCAGTGGTTTAAATGCCTTTTGAGCTGATAAAATTTAAGCTGATTGTAAATGTGATGGCACGATGATCACTGTCGTAGTCGAGAGTGTTTATTTTATTATTCGTTGTTGTTGATAATGTGATATCGTGTCTGCTAAACAGATGTCTAAGTATGATTCAGCTGCTGGTAATGTTGGTGTGTTTGGTGTATTAACTTCTAGTTTATATTTTTGTATATTTGACCATCTTTTAAAGTATAATTCTTTTGAATTATCATTCTTATCACCCCAAATAGTTTTTTTGGTGTTTAGATCACCAGCAAGTATGTAGTAATTGTTCGAGTGTTGTAGGTCAAGTTCTTTAAATAATGAGTCAAGTTCATTTGTATATACAGATCTATTATGATTGTTTGCGTATGCTTTGATAATAAATAGATTATTGTTATTCTTTTTTTTTATCATAATTATGTCTTTATTTATGTTGTTGGTAGTGAGGATTGATGATAGCTCTTTGATATTATTTCTGTTACTTGCAAGTCTTACTTACTTAACCACGGCAGCAACATTTGAGAGTAGAGAAAATTTGTTTTACTCGAATATTTATTAAAATCATGGCAATCCAAGAATCAACCGACAGTCGGCCGATATAAAAATTTAATTTGTTTCATGTGCCCCGGAATGTATTTTCATAATTTATAAAAAAAAAAAATTTTCTCTTCAATGTCAAAAAAAATGATTAGCTGTCGTGAGTAACTTTCGGCTATAATGGGTACATTCCCAGTCTTTGTGACCCAATTATTTACCAAGACTTGGCCAACGAATGGTCGATTAATGGCTGGCCAGCCCTTAACGAGCCAAGCTTTGGTTTCATCATCTGTTTCCAGTCTTGGCCACCCAATAATTTACCAAGACTTGGCCAATGAACGATCGAGTAATGACTGGCTAGCTCTTCTTCAACCAATGTTCAGCCAAGCATTGGCATACGAGTATTGGTAAGCAAAGAACTAGCCATGAGTCAACCAAGCCTTCGCCCAATACTTGATCACGTTTGGCGTTAGGTTTTTAATCAATACTTGATCAAGATACATTGATCAATATTTGATCAATGTACCTTGATCGAGAATTGAAAAAAAAATCAGATTTTTGTTGATATTGTATTTATTAATTCGCTTTTGTTTAACGAGAGAGAGAAAGAGAGAGAGAGAGACCGAAAGTTTTTTTTTCTTTTTCTCACCTAACGGGATTCGAACCGACGAAGTTTAGATTGTACGTAGTAAGGAGAACGCTTTAGCCCGCGCGGCCACAGAGGGAAACGACACACACTGTAGTTTCAAGAAGAATTTATATTTCTAGATTAAGTTCAGCTTGATCCTGAATAAGGCTGGCCTTATTCAGGATGAGTTAGGTCAAAATTAAAGGTCTAAATTTTTCGAAAATTCAATGGCTGAAATTATTTGTTCGGGTAAAACAATATATTTACATATTGATAGTTATCTATATTACAAGCATTCGGTTGGAAATGGGGTTGTATATTGGAGGTGTAAAGAAAAGCTCGTGTGACCACTGGTCCTGTCACGGATGCAAACACAGTTGCTCTCCGAAAAAGAGGTCCGGCAGTTTCACCTCATGATTCCCATGCACCCAACAGGAAAAAAGTTGTTATGCCTTTGGAACTTAATATTTTTTGGAACTATATTGTTTTGGAACTTAATAATTTGGAACTTTTTTTTTTAGAACTTTTGTCTTAGAACTTTTGATCACCAATCGTTTTTGCGTATAGTTTCAGAATAGAATAGTGTCTTTAGAAAAGCATGCGGGTGTTAGAATAGAAGAGTTTTTTCTATTAGTTTTGAGTGTAGTTTTTCAATTCAGTTTTCCGAAAATATCAGAAAACAGAAAAATAAAATAGTTTTTTTCTTTAGTTTTTTCTTAGTTTAGTTTGAACAACTTCCGAAAAACATAAATATATAATATAGTAGTTTTTTTTTAGTATAGTTTTTTCAGTTACGTTTTTTAAAATGCGGATGGAATAGAGAAAATTATCCCGTTGTTAATTTAGTTCTACGATCGACTTAAATTCAAAGCGTAAAGAAAAAGGCTAGTTTCAATTTTCAATGCACCAGAGGGTTATCTTTTTTACACACTGATTTCGTGAACTTTAAAATATTTCTTTTGTTATTTTGTTTCACGATCGGAAAGCATTTTCAGATTTACGTGTAAAAAAAAAGTTCAGTTTTATCTTTCAGTTTTGTACTGATTTTTACGGTTTTTTCTAGAACTTAAAAAATGGCCTTGGCTTCTATTATTTCTTTCGACGATCGGTCTTACCAAGTTGGTTCTCCCGACAAATTTCTTAAAATTTTAAAATGTACCTTTTGTCAATTTTTTTTGCTTGATTATTTATTCTTCAATTTTTCATTGGTGATACGTGAGCAAAAATGATTCTATTCGAGATGATAAGTATTTATGGAGGTTGGAAAATGAGTATAGCTAAAATAATCTTGACTTTCATGCCCAAAAATTTTCACAACAAGTGTCAGTCGTATTTTCCGGGTGTTCTGATCAACAGCTTAAATACTTCTTACTAATAGTGTGTATTACCCTGTTGGCAAACATTTTAAGCCTATTAAATATATGCATGTATGAATGGCTAAAAAATTAGTGTGTGTGTGTGATACGCTCGAGGGAAGTGAAACTTCTTTTGTAGTTTGGTAAGGGATTGTATTATAAAGATAGACTCACAAACGAAAG